>JAHDVE020009081.1:0-91348 GCA_022606495.2 Halesus radiatus
CAGTTATTTCTGCATAAAGCAGTGTTTCTCAAAGTAGGCCATTTGTATATCTCGAGAGATTTAAGCGGCGGTGGTGACACCCGTGTTATGAATACGGGGGTGGTGAAGAGGAACAAGTCATATAAGTAATAAAACTCAGTTATTTCTGCATAAAGCAGTGTTTCTCAAAGTAGGCCATTTGTATATCTCGAGAGATTTAAGCGGCGGTGGTGACACCCGTGTTATGAATACGGGGGTGGTGAAGAGGAACAAGTCATATAAGTAATAAAACTCAGTTATATCTGCATAAAGCAGTGTTTCTCAAAGTAGGCCATTTGTATATCTCGAGAGATTTAAGCGGCAGTGGTGACACCCGTGTTATGAATACGAAATTGGTGAAGAGGAACAAGTCATATAAGTAATAAAACTCAGTTATTTCTGCATAAAGCAGTGTTTCTCAAAGTAGGCCATTTGTATATCTCGAGAGATTTAAGCGGCGGTGGTGACACCCGTGTTATGAATACGGGGGTGGTGAAGAGGAACAAGTCATATAAGTAATAAAACTCAGTTATTTCTGCATAAAGCAGTGTTTCTCAAAGTAGGCCATTTGTATATCTCGAGAGATTTAAGCGGCGGTGGTGACACCCGTGTTATGAATACGGGGGTGGTGAAGAGGAACAAGTCATATAAGTAATAAAACTCGCTGAGAAAATTATGGTTGCATTTTTTTATTTTCAACTTGACTATGTCGTCACACATTGCAGCAAAAATTATATATAATATTAAGTAGGTTTTTAACGTGCATTATTTTCCATGGAAAAGTGCATGGCAGACCGGTGAGTGCTTTTATGCGAATACCGCGTAAGAGTCCTAACTTCTCCAAACTGTCTGGAGCCAGTGAAACTATGTCATCCCCATCTTGAGAGCCTGAAAGGAGTAGGGAATGGGAGTAGATTGGGAAGAGGAAAGTTAGAAAGAATCGGGCTATTCATATGTGTTCAATAAATACAGCTAAAGCAATTTACATCAACGTTTCAATTCTAAATGGTGATTTTTTATCAGGGCAATAGTTAGAGTAGGTATGTACCCCCTTGGAATGTGCCGATATTCAGAAATGTCCCTAGCTCAACAGATTTGATTAAGATCTACTTGGGTCTCTGCTAATCACTATTGGAATATGGTGTTATTGGATCAGGGAGTGCTAATGATAATATTCTTAATTCACTATTAGAAGTAAGGAAATATTATTTTCTTTATGATTTATTCCTTTCGTTTATGTTTTTATTTTTTTAATATATTTTTGTAGAAATATCTTAGAGTAAGATTCTTGAGTAATATTTATGTTTTAAGTTTGTTTCAATCACATTTATAAAAAAACGATTTTATGTTTTTATTTTATATATTATATATATTTATTTAATCTTTTTATTTTACATATTTTGTAACTTTGTCGGTAAACTTTAAGTTTTAAATAAAAAGCTCCAGCTAGACAAACTACAAAAAACTAGTTTAACGGGACTTTTTGCAATGTATTTTTTTTCTTTTTTAAAATTAAATATTAAAAAAAAAAAAAAACAGATTAGAACACAAAAAGCCATCATGAAAATTATACTTAGTCCATGTAAGAACTAGCACTGACGAACTCTCCAACAATCTGAACATCATGTTAATAAAACAATTATTCTCTAAAACATTACCACGTTACATTCATAAATATGATAAACAAGAAATATCAACAAACACACATATTAGAAACACTACATTTCAAAGACACATCCAACAAGCAACCACAAATACAACATTTGAATGAAAAAGCTTATTATACTATCATCTCTACAAAATCCCACCCTCCTTCAAAAATCACAACAACATTAATACATTTAAAACTCAACAAAAAAGTTGGATACGTTACAAAGTGAGATCTAAAATAGTGGAATATTAACACCAAGTACATATCGACACAAAAACCTCTCAACTGCACTTAAAACACTTATTAATATTACTATTCTTTCCAATTTCAGAAAATTCAAATAAGTTAAATGAATTATTTCTCAGTTTACTGTGTATCTTGATGAGGAATGCTTCGCCTCAAATTCAAATTCCAAAAAAATTATTGTCCAAATAAAAGTTAAAAAAGTACAAAGGGTATAGCTTATAGGTAGATCCCATTTCTTACAGTTAGCCCACAAAATAAACATGTGTTTATTTCAATAAAAAAAAGAAAAAAAAAAAACATGTTTATATATAATTTACAGAAAATTTTAATCTCAGTGTGTTCAATACATATTTTCAAAACTCGGATCATATAATGTTGTCAATGATCTGAGGTTCAAAGTATTTGTTTAAGGTGTAAGTTCAGAAGGAATGCTTTCAGTGATAATATTTAAACACGTTGATATTTATGAATTAAATATTTATATATACAAATCATTTTTTATTCATTCAAATTTAACTTAATTTAATGTCATATAAATGAAATCCTTGGCATGGAAAATCCCAGTGAGGATATCCTTTAAAAAAAAACTTGTTTAAAAAAATAAGATGAATATTTATCACCATATTAATGGTTTTAGTGTTTAATTCGTAGAACTCCTTAATATAAAAAAAAATTACTAGCTGAGCAGCATTTTTTTTGAGATAAAGTTATGAACTTGTGACATCTTGATTTTTGTTTGGGTTCCATAACTGATTTGACAGAGAAAGTAATGCCTTGTGATGACTATTACTATTCCTAAACGATGAAACAAAGAAACATTTTT
Source organism: Halesus radiatus (assembly GCA_022606495.2). Lineage (NCBI taxonomy): Eukaryota > Metazoa > Arthropoda > Insecta > Trichoptera > Limnephilidae > Halesus > Halesus radiatus. The sequence goes on from JAHDVE020009081.1 coordinate 2,739, forward strand.
ATTTTAATCAAAATATTTTTTTAAAAATATATCTAAATAATAAAGTTGTCAAGTTTTTCCATTTAGAAAATATTCTACCCAAACATACCTTCTTTTTTGAATATGCAATCTGTGGCTAACCAGAGTGATATATCTGTGGACTAACCTCCATACAACATGGCGGGTTCAATGTTTTTCATGCTAATTTTAAAATGGTAAAGCAACAGTTTTCCATATTGAATTTCATTCAAACTACACCTTCCCGCCACTAATAAGAACAAACTGTTCTATTTTCAGGGAAACAGAGGAAAGAGAAACAAACATGCTTTTTTAATATATTAAGTTTATTATTTTATGTTAATTTATTGTAAAAGCCCATATGGGCGTACTCAATTAAAAAAATAATAATTTGCGCACACCGGGATTTGAATCGCGAACTCTGGATCGTAATAACCGCATAACCACGGAAATCGTCAAGGCAAAGAAATTCACTTGTTATTTATTTAAATTATAAAAGCGTAACGGTTTTCTTGCGGGGAAAGGGGAAGGGCTGAAGAAAACATCCCCGAAAAGTAGGCGGTGAGCGAACCAAGTTTGGGAAACCGCCCCGCAAAGGACGGATGATGAATATTTTAATAATACGGGGAAGTTGTTAAGCCGATTTTTGAATCGGTTCAACCTCCCCGGCATTGTTTTTATAAGCGAACTTTAATGTAGGCGGTGTGGTTTAATCCTAAGTGCAAAATTATCGGCAAAGTTGAGTTAATAATAATTGCGCGGCAAACTTCCCGGGAACAACGCCGCGCCACTGAAAAATCAATATACAAGACAAGATATTAGCAGGAACTTCATTAAAAGTTATGGCCAACTCCGGTACACCTATAATGAAATCATTATTTATTCGAGAAACCCACGTACGTATACTTAATGCTCGCTCTTCTATGCTAAATTCAACAAGTTCATAAAGAAATAACGTTACGATTTAATAATATGCGAGAAGTTTCGGGTGCGTAGATCGCGATCGCTATTTGTTCGAGGATTTCAATGGAGTCCCAGTCGTACGCGCTGGAGTATCGCTAACTGTTATTTATTCCCCATATTAACGTTATTATTTCTTCATCAAAGTTTCTCGGCTTAGATGGTTCTTTTAACACCATTTTTGTTTTAACTTACGGAAAATTATTAAAAACCATAAAATAAAATATAATAAAAAAACTATTTTTACAGTTTATTTATTATACGCATTAATTATAATAATAACATGTCTTTCTCCAGAAACTGATATTACCTTAAAACTTGCCGGAATAACGCTGTATCCAACAATATTCGTATTTTGAGAAGAAAAAAAAACGAAACCAGTTATTATTTCCAATTTTGAAACTGTCAATTCGTGGTGGAATTTCATATAAAAATGTTTTTTTTTTATTAAGAAACTCGTGTAACCCTTTTTCACTTATTTATTTTCGACCGGACCGGTTTCACCTACGGGCATCGTCAGACTGGAACAATTAAAACTTAATCTATAGTATACTCGTATATAGCATCGATGTCAAGAGTGAGAAAAAAGTTATAAGACGATGGCTCGACAAAGCCAAAATAAATTAGAATTAATATAATTGAAACAACTTCTTTCTCATACGTCATTAGAATAAAAGTAAATTGTATGTGATGATTTTTAAATTTGTTCTAGAGTAAACGATATTCTCTGATAACCTGGTAAAAGCAATCATTTCGAACTTTTTAAGCAAATTTTATGAAAACTTAAAAGTTTTTAAATAACTGCTTAAAAGTAAGTATTAGATACCTAGACAATACTTATCATGATTAAAAACATGGAAAATCACTCACAGCCAGAATATTTAAATAAAAATATAAATGTAGTTAAAACCATTGCCATATTTTGAAAATAACTTGTGTAACTCTACGGCGTGATAAAAAAAGCATTACATGAATACAATTGCATAAAAAAAACTCAATACATCAGCAAACGCCGATTCTGAATACATAAGCTTTCATTTTTTTAAATTATTAATTATTTTTATTGAGATTTAAAAACCACATTTTAATATTTTATCATTGTAGAAAATAATATTAACATAGCCTAAACGAAACATGAAAACGGAAAAAAAGACAGAAAATAAAAAAAGATTTCAGTCGCATCTGGGACTCGAACCCAGGACCTCTGCCTATCCGGGGCAACCGCTTAACCACAGAGACTGAAATCTTTTTATTTTCTGTCTTTTTTTCCGTTTTCATGTTTCATTTAGTTTATGTTAATATTATTTTCTACATAAGCTTTATTTTATGATTATACGTTGAACTTATAAATCGTTATTTAAAAGTGAACAAAAAAAATCTATTCAAAATGACCTCTTCTGTTTGTTCTATTGTATTCTTGACATCTGACGTCATGGGTCTCGTCCGCGCGTTTTCTGTTTTGGGATTTGTACTGAAAAAATTATTTTTCGATTTAGTTTTGTGTTTTAAATATGTATTTTCATAGTTTTGCCCAAATTAAAATTTAATTTGGGAGTACAAAAAAAAACTATTATTAATTACGTAAATATACTATATTCACACGCAAATCGACGACCAACCATTTAAGAAATGTTAATTTGTGGAGTAAAATTAATATGAAACACTTAGTTTACACCACTGTCAACATGTTTCGGAAGCTCTCCTCATCAAGATATATAGAGAATACTGTATATTCCGATGAGGAGAGCTTCGCTTCCGAAACATGCTGATATTCATAAATTAAATTTAATTATATTTTAAAATCATTAAGTAGTTTGTATAAGGAAGCTAAAAAAAAAATTGTACAATATATACATATACAGAAACAAAACCCACATATTAGTTCGTATTACATGAGTGATTTAAATTTCTAGTTTATATTTAAAGATGATTAATTGAATCAATCAACAAATCTGAATTCGTTTCCGAACCCATTTAACCTTTGGACTAGAGAATTAATGAAATAGTCAGTTATAGACGAATTAACATAGAACAACTTTGGGAATCTCGTGGTACGATTTGGTACTTGGAACGTTATCCGTTTTTGTCAAGTCAGGTGCATCTATTGATCCATTAACTAGTTTCTATAAAATAACCGAGTCGGTTAAACGACACATTGTTCGTAAGAAAACGTTTATTAAATTTTATGAAAATCTCCTGTTTTTGATAATGACAATTCGTGGTGGAATTCCACCATAATGATATCAAAAGTTTAAGTGAAAAATCGTTCAAAATTCCCATTAATTTATCATTATTCCACTGTACTAAATGCTTCGGAAAACTTATTTCTCTATTTTATCGTCTTAGGTCCAACACGGTTACCACGGATCTCAGTTCGGCTGAATCTTTCGATTAGTTTATCAGTTTAAGTTGAGCATAATTACGATTGGAAAAGGGAGATTACAGATTAAATTCGTTAGCCTCTAAATGGATAAAAAATTTATGAACAGATTGTTGGAATCGGTTTTAGTCTGGGAAATAAGTTATTATAAAATAATGTATAAATTTTGAAATGCTAAATCAACAGCCTCAATATTTTTGTATCGTTCCAGTGAAAGACCGGCATTCAGAATCGAAACGTTGCGTGCAATGGCTTTAACCGTGTTTTGTGACTAAATCTCAATAGCTAGGTGCCTCTAAACGTTTGACTTTCCCAACTCTTCTCCTTCTCTACTTTTATCAGCCTCACAAGAGATGCCATTATCATTCTGGCGTGGTATTTTTTCATCGTAATGCAGGAAAAATATTATGAAAACAATAGTACTGAAAATTCAGTTAGGTTCACGTCTATTAATAATTGATTAATACGACGGAAAACAGTAAAAAATCTTATAGCACTTAATTCTTAGGAATTCATTAGGAAGAATTGTTAAGGCCTACCACTAATAATAATAATAATAATAATAATACTTGGACGATTTATATAGCGCCGTTTATTGTGAAAAATCACCTCAAGGGCACTAATCTGTATAATGTATGTACTGATATTAACTGTGGAGTCATTCGTTGTTTTAAGTAAGTTATTAGTCTATCCTCACTGTAACAAAACTGTACTACTTTTTTATTATTTTTATTTCTCAATTTATTTAATACGTGCTGATATTTTGATATTTTTTATAATATTATTTCAATCGATATTAAAAAAATTGAGTACAGTATCTCTATAATAAAACTGTTATACTGTTTTCATATATTTTTTCAATAACTTGTGTACATTGATCACAACATGCATGCACCAATATTGTTTTATTATTGCTCTATATTTGTGTGATGATTGTTATTTATTGTTGTTTTATATAATATTTTTGAATTAAACTCCCGCTGATAAGCTACTTGCAGTGGCTTAGCGGGTACAAGTTCCCATTGTATGTAATTAATATTATACAATAAAAAAGTTAACTTTAGAGAACGTAGAATAATTCAATTGCACGGTGGATTTTATATGTTAAATATTGAAGCGACTTTTACCAGATCATTGTAAATTTATCCGTGGTACTATATACCGTGATCAAAACACTAAAAAATACATTTTTCATTTTATAAAATTCAAAAGGTTCATGTTTCAAAGAGTTCATCTACTTGATATCGTACGAAGCACTGCACTTTTAAATGAAATTTTACATAATGCCAGCATTTACTCGTTAAAATAAATTTTAAACAGAATTTTTATATGTAAGATTTGTCCCGTTGCATAGTTGTGATTATTTGTTACCTGCACGCGATGGTTTAGACTCACGCGAGGTTCCACGGCTGATAAAAGCTTGGATGAGCTTTGCGGATAGAAATAAAGAACCTGTAAGATTAATTATTAGAAGCTTGCAGTTCAATTTGATAATAAAATTGAATTTGAATTTGTAAAAACGACAGATTCAGACACGAAACTTTTATGTGTCTTAACTGAACTCTTAAAATGTTAAATACGGGCATATTAACATATCCATAATTTTTAAACATTGAAGAAAATATTAACAACTCTGAAAATGAAATATGAAACGGAAATGACATAGAAAAGAAAAAGAGAGGTTCATAAGCTTCAATAAGATATTCTGAAACTGAATATTTATTTTTGCTTATATCACCCTAAATCCAAGAAGATTGCCCGTAGGATGTTTTAATTTAATGACCAAAATTAAATAAAGACTTTAAAAAACAGTGGAGGTTGTCATAAAAACAGTTTGAAAAATGACTATTATATCAAGAAAACTGAAAAATTAGTATATTTACTATATTTGGCAAATTTTCAGGAGAGCCAAAAAACAGTTTTTTTGCCAGTTTCTTATTACATATTTCGCACTTGAGGTATTATTTAAGAATTTTTCGTTGCCTCATTAGCGAAACATGTAATAAATTGTTTAAGAATTCTGCGAAAAAGACAGTTTTTGTGACACTTCTGGAAATTTTCTAAATACGAGATACCCCTTCATTCACATTTTCACCATGTTCTCTGGAAAGAAAGATACTCTCAGTACATACCCATCGAACTAATGGGAGATCACCTTTGAAATCGATACATTGCTTGATATTGGTTTACTGTTTGCGGTTTGATGATTACTGAACAAATCCGAAAACCCAGGCAAGTCCCAATCTTTACCTTCCTCTTCTTTTTCTCCTTCCCCTTCCCAACTTCCTTAAGCCACCTGATTTTTCCCAAATAGGAATATCATAGTTTCGTTGTCTATGGGGAGTAAAAACACTTGTACGGTATAAAAATAAATAAGAAAATACTGTTTATTGAAAACAACACCAAATAACTCGAAATAAGATCTAATAACATAAAATCAATGAAAATATGAAATAGAAAAAGACACACAAAATTAAAAAAGATACGGTTGCGACTGAGACTCAAATTCAGACCCTCTAGTCTATCAAGGACTATTTCTATAGGCGAGTTGAGCTGCCAAGAGTTGAATTCCATAATTTCTATCAATCTTATACTTCTTCTGAGAATTATTAATATTACTTTTAATTCTTTCCAAAAATATATTGGCTGCCATCTTTCACGGAATTTCAAAAGGTCTCAGTTGCTCCATTGGTAGAAACGCAATTCTCGGATAGACTAAAGGTTGTGTCTTCTTCTGTTTCATAATTTCATTGAGAGTTTTGATGTTATTTTCAATAATTAATTTTACAATGAAGTGCGAAAATTTAAGTGAATTTTTCTAAATAATATTTCTATAAAGATAGATAAACATTTCTAGGTTACGAATTATCTAACAATATTTAAATAAATCTCTTATTACTGTCACAGTGAGCAGAAACTGTAGCTTGTGTCGTGACGGAGGACTTACCCAGCCGAGGAATTGAATTCACGGTGCCTGGGTGGGACTCAGACTCGATGTCAACTCAGCCACTGACTGGTAAAATTTTAATGAAAATTTTAATTTTAATAAAAAATACCACTGATCTCTTCAGCCAAATCTAAAAGTTATTTTGATAACTCAGAAAATAGAGATAAAAAAGCTATAAAATTTCGTACGTTAGAACATAGAGCCGAATATTTTCGATTCACGCAATAAAAACGATTTGTTTTTATTGTATGATAATAATATATTCAAATATCTGGGGCGATCGGAATGGCTCAGTTAATAGAGCATAATTTCGGATACTGGGAGGTTTCTTTGAAACCCTTTTTCCCCAGGAGTTTGTATGAATGGACGTGCTTTGGCATAATACTCGAGAAGGCATGTAATTTACATCATTATTGTTATTTTCATTTACTTTTTATGCGGCACCTCACAGTGGTAAGGTAGGTCGAGAAAGGGGTTTTGGTCAGGCATTTCTTACTGTATTCATGTATTTTTTTTCTCTGAATAGCGTGCAAGAGTCTCCATTTCTCATAACTATCCGTAGGTAATAGGGCTATGGTATTCTTAATTAGGGTATGTTATGAGGATGAAGGAAGTGGGAAATGGAATGAGATGAGAAATGATATATATACATTGATATTTTGACATTACGCACAATTCATTTGTTAGTAACTGTCACTTGGAGTAATCCTGTACAGAGCCCGCAGATATTTTAAGAGTACACAACTACTGATCTTACGCAAATCGCACAAAGTGCATCTCACTGCAAAAATTGGCGGCTATCTCTGGTCTGGAGCCCCAATTTATCTGAAAAAACCCTTGACTCTATGCAGAAACGGGCGATTCATATGAGAGATTCGCCTATCATAACAAAACGGATTGCAATCTTTGGAGCACAGAAGTCAGATGGGAATGCTGCCCTCATTCTACCGGTATTTCAATGGAAGATGCTCTGATTACCTAGCGTCATATATCTCTTCGGCATCGGTGCACAGTCGGGAAACACGCTAAACGCGCGTCCAATATTTGTACAAGGTTGAAATTTGTCACATGAGAACTGGTGGTTTCTACAACTTATTCTTGTGTTCTTCAGTTCAGCTGTCGAATGACCTGCCGGCCTCTGTGTTTCCTCCCTCCTATAACATGGGTCTCTTTAAGAACCTTGTATGGTACAATCCTTCATATCCGCTAAAAACCCTCCAAACAGCACCCCCATAAATGACAAAGGGATTCTGAGAAAATATTTCCCTCAGGGCCTCCTGTGTGAAGTAACTGCAAAAAAAAATTTTCTTCAAAATATGTGTAATGATTGTGTGGCGTTATTATTAATATAATAAAAAAGAATAATTTTATATAATTGAAAATACACTTTATATATACCACTTTACTTAAAATATATAAATATTTCTACATGTTTCGATAGCAATGCTATCATCTTCAGGAATAAATGTATTCATTTATTCCTGAAGATGATAGCATTGCTATCGAAACATGTAGAAATATTTATATATTTTAAGTAAAGTGGTATATACAAAGTGTATTTTCAATTATATAATTAATAATGATGCCACAAAGTTATCAAGCATTTGAAGAAATTATAAAAGAATAACTTTGTTTAAGCAGCTGTTTTTAATTTTATCCAGTTAAGATCTTTTCCCTAAAAAACTCATGAAATGTAATATTAAACTCAGTCAATTAAATAAAACCATCAGCTGGGGATAGTAATAAGGCCACAGTACCACAGTACTAGTTAGTTAGAAACATGAAGGGTATTGCTATAAGCCCCAACTAAAAAAATCAACTGTTTTTAATATATATATATATCTACATGTTTCAGAAGTAAAGATTCCCTCATTAGGATAAAAAATATACAAAAAAATACTGACAGGTACAAATAATAAGCTTTGACCAATAATAATACAAACTAATTATTTTACGTTTTCAATTAATTACTTAACTACTTTCATTGTAATTTTTTCTTAACAATTATCATTTGTCTAAAGTTGTCATTATTTTTATTATATTTTTTATACTGATGAGAGAATCTTTACTTCTGAAACATGTAGATATTTAGATAGTAAAAATGGTAGTTTAAAAAAAAGTTTTTGTTTACACCACTTAAATTAAAAATCGTCTAAACAAAATTATTACTATAAATTAATTAACGTCATTCTTATTTATAATAAAAATACAAATATTCAATATACAGGGAATGTATAGGTAAAGATGTTCCCTACTTGCTACGCTAGCTTGGAACGTGTTAAAGCAAGTAGTCCACCTCAGTTTGTGATAAGTAAAATAAAATAAATAAAAATTGTGTAAAAATGCGTAGTAGTATACATTAAATAATACAATAATTTCAAATAATAAATTGAAAGATAATTATACTTATAACAGTATAATATAAAAATACCACAGAAACAAACAAAAGAATATAAATAAATAAATTTAAAAAATATATAAAAAACGGTGTAGAAGTAAATCAAATTTATGCAATGGTATGCGCGACTTTTTGAGGAGGAAGGTTGTGATGTACCCGGTGATACAGATTTAGTCACCAAACACAGCTAAAGTTATTTCAAGAGACGTTTGGGCGATTCTGAGAGTATCTATTACTCGGTACGATGTGGTATTGTTTCAACTCTAGGAGATAGGCATTAGTGCATTTGGTAAAGAATGCACAAGGATCACAACTGATAATATCACATGACAACTGATAAAACAGAATCTAAACCGATATTAAAGAAAACACTATTATCGTTCTGTCCTTTTACGTTGAACGAAGGTTAACAAAAAATATAACAAATACAATTTAGACTAACACAATGATTTTTGTTGCGAATGTTACAACACGCTATATTAAACGTTCGGCTACCAGGACGAAACAAACCATTCCAAACCAGTCAAACACATTAAAGTCACGCATGAAGCTCTCTCCACGCGACTTTTGTGGAACTGTGCAGGCAGAACGAACCGACTATTTCCCATAAAAAAAAACATTTCCATGAACGCTAAATGTATTTAATACGACCGAGAATCTAAAGTTTAAAATTTATAAGTGGGTTTCACGCAGCATGTACACAATTTTACGATTGTATCGTGTTTTCAATTCGAATTCTCAAACATTAATGAATACCACACAGGAGTGCCAACTGCTCCCAACCGTCTGTAGTGGGTGGGACTAAAAATAAATAAAATCATTAATGATAACATTAACAAATCTCAAGTAAAATATAAAACAGAAATTAAAAGGTAACTGTCCCTACTGAGACTCCAACCCAGGACATCTCGGTGTATGTGTAAAAAAATATTATGTCTCATATAGCATAAATTCATTAAGATCAACAAACGACGATATTTTGAATTTATAAGTTTTATTATATATAATTATAGATGTAATTTATAAATCTTTATTTAAAAGTGAATAAAACACCATCCCTTAAAAATGCCCTGTATGGTTGGTATCAATAAATTGAAGTTATCCGGCTGTTCGTGAGTAAAATCTTTATGTGTAGATGCTTGTGTGACGTCAATTACCGCTCGGGTTTAGGCCGTTTTGGTAGGTTTAATAAATATATTTAACATTTAATTAAAATATGGATGCACCGTAAAAAAACACTGGTATTTAAGTTGGAACAATGTTGATATGTATACATTTTAAATGGCCTGGAGTTCCTCATTGCAGTATTTTGGGAAGATTAGGGAGTGAGTAGAGAAGGAGACGAGTAAGAAAAAGGCAGGAAAGAATCTGGCTATTTATATCTGGTCATCAAATATGGCTAAAGCCATTTCAACAAAATCAAGCAAAATCTCTCCGGTTTTCGGAATCTAATCACAGTGCTTACAGGAAAACATCGTGTTGTTTTATTAAGGGCACTTACTTAACTCTATGGAAAATATAGCAAAATTTCAAAAATGTTTTCATATTTCTTCTTCCTTATTTTGTAAAATGAGAAAGAAATAATTTTTATAAATACATTATCCGGCAAGACGGTAGCATTTAAAAATCATTCTTACGCAGAAAATAAGTTAGTAATTACGAAATTACACTTACTGGCACACGGCGCGGCAAACGCAGAAAACGCTCAAGTTTTTAGCAATTTTTTGGCCATGAATCTCGTCTTTAAAAAAAGCTAAGAAGACACATATTAAATAAAATATTTCAAAGACGTTTCACGAGCGAATAGTTTGAATCAGTCAAAGAATTCCCATGAAAACCGGCGAATCGTGTGAACTCGAATATCGCACAACTTTATTGTACACTCCGTTACACCTTTTCATAGCGTGAAATACATTCTGAATTGTAAATTTAATAACGCATAAATTGACTCGCAATACTCAACCTATGAGTATTACCCATTTATAAGTTCGCACAAAGCCTTTTGTAGTTTGAGAACCTATGTCAAAAGTTCGCCGGGCTTCCCACACCAGGTACAGTGTCAGGTAGCTAAAGGTATCTGCCGGAGTCACTAGACTAAAGAAGTATAGGAAAGGCAATCAAAGGGGAAATCGAAAACGGAAAGGTAAAAGTTAACTGGATTTTTAACGGGTGCAACGTTACGGGTACACGTTTTTATGTAAAGCATTTGAGCGGCTAAAAAAATTCTGATTTTGTAAAACGGATTCAATAACATTAATTTTTGTATTAATCATATATTCATTCATTGAACATAGAAAAAAGGCAGTGACTGCCTTCATATCGTACAGTACCCTAGTCTTGCTTTACCATATACTAGTAAACAAAATAAAATATTTCCTTGAGTCGTTCCTCATTGCTGAGGATTGTTACCTCTGGTGTACCTCCACTCCTTGAGATCCTGCGCTGCTTGGAGAGCTATGGACACTGACGTTCCGGACGCCTGCGAAATTTGGTAACTTCAACGTACCGATGACCTTCCTCTGCTTCTCTTGCTTTTCACTTCGCCAGTGACCATGAGATTCTCCAGGTTGGAGTTCTTGGTTCGGCGAGCAACATGTCCAAATAATCTGAGGATACGCTCTAAGCAGACAGTTGATAGCCTCTTCTGGATGCCAAGTTCTTCCAGAATTGATATATTTCTGCGCCTGGCTGTCCATGGAATACTGAGCATTTTCCTACAGCACCACATTATCAGGGCGTTTACCCTCTTCTTTTCGCTGACTCTGAGTGTCCATGTTTCCACACCGTAAAGGAATGTGGGGACAATCAGCGCCAGGACGAATCTCATCTTGGTGGTCTTCGTTACGCCTCAGTCAATCTATATCTTTTGCATTTTAATGGCATCTTTTATAATTAAAATTTCTTATTTTTAAAATAAAACATATGCATATATATTTTCATCAAACGATTGGTATTCACTTTGTAGCGTCATTATTAATAAATTAATTTAAAAATATAGTTAGTATTCACCACTTTATAAATATACATTGATATCGACATGATTCGAAAGCGATGCTTTTATCCTCAGGAATATATGAATACTAAGTATATTTTTGATGACGAAGCATCGCTTTCGAAACATGTAGATATCAATGAATATTTATAAAGTGATGAATACTAAGTATATTTTTGATGACGAAGCATCGATTTCGAAACATGTAGATATCAATGTACATTTATAAAGTGATGAATACTAAGTATATTTTTTATGACGAAGCATCGCTTTCGAAACATGTAGATATCAATGTATATTTTTAAAGTGATGAATACTAAGTATATTTTTAAATTCATTTGTATGCATTTATATTTACACATGTTGGAAGTACTTTTAACCATTCATTGTTTTTGCTCTCAAGCTTCCAAAACATAAATAAATCGTGGTTTTAAATTTAAACATCCATTTTCTGTCCGTTTCAGCTTTTATTTAAATTTTTATCAGTTTTTTTTTTACATGAATACCGTACAAGAGTCCCAACTGCTCCCACCCGTCTGGAGCCAGTGAGACTATGGCACCCCCAATTGGGGAATGTTGTGAGGCTGAAGGTATTGGGGAGGGGAAGGAGAAGGGGAAGAGGAAGGTGGGCAAATACCTGGATATTCAGATCTGGTCACCAAACTCGGCTAAAAGTCATTTAAAGCAACGTTTCAATTCTGAATGGTGGTCTTTCACCAGAGTGATACTGAGAGTATTTTCCACTCTGGAACGTGCACAAATATACTGTATATTATTTTTAAATGAATTAATTGTGGAACCGCACAAATTAATTAAATAAAATTTACTTGCGCACGCCGGGATTTGAACCCGCGATCTTCGGATTCGTAGTCGAGAGCCTCACCCCTCGACCATGGAGGCCGTCAAAAAGTTGAAAACCATACCAACATGGCTATTACGCACGACAGCTGATTACAATTTGATCAAAAGCTTAAAAGGACGAGAATCGGGGCTTAACGGGGACAGTTCAAAATTGGAAAAATTAAAAGGGCGCTGATCGTCGATTTGATGGTCACATAAGATGTGGAATGCCACAAACTTAAGTTCGTCACATCCTTCAAAGATGTATATATTTATATTCACGCGAGTAGCGCATATTTACGGTATCCTAGGGGAGGAAGAAGGGACCTTTTGGCAAGGGAGAGAGGTAAAATTAATATTACAGGTATTTCTCGGCTAACCCATCAGGCTATATATCTCTGTCTCGCCGACATATACATAACATTTTACAATAAGACAATACTTCGTTTTCATATGACTCAATGTGTATACTTATTGCTGATCGTTATTGTTTTATTTTAATAATAGCGTCACATCACAAAGTGTCAGTTTCTATGAAGATGTATATTATATCACGCATCTGAGACGACTAAAGGGTTTGTATGGCTAGTAATATCGCATATACTATAATATAAATACATAAATTATATTTGACATGTGTAATTAAAACTTGTGTACCTTCTTATGCATTTAGCAGAAACAAAATACAAATATTCAGAAGACGAGCAAATAAACAACACTCGGTTAGCAGTGGCGACAAAATAATTTAAGCAACCTAATTCCCAGCCACGTAATTTAATGTTAATGGAATAAGAAATGGCGAATCATCAAAGCATTTCCATTACCAAGGGTCGTTGCCTGAGAAAAAAAAAAATGGAAAAATTATGTTATTGCGTAGCCTTTTCTACTCTCGCTTTCGGTATAAGATTATTAATAGATTTGCTTGATTATTGGTTTTGTGTTTAATTCGCAGATTTATATTTTTTATTTGTTATCTCCGTATTAAATGAACATTTTTTCTTAATTGATTTTGTAATGATTGCTATTGACTTATTTGAATGTGCTGTTTGGGTCGGGTTAACATACAGAGTAGTGGGGAATAAATAATTTTCTTATTTTATTAAATAATATTATATATTATTGAAAAAAAGATTTGGTTGAAGCTTGACGTGACGATTCACTACAAATTTCATGATTCCATAACTCACTGTCTTCCAGTTTTTATTGTAATTTGTTTTTCTCCTTAAATGTTAAGATTAAATAATTTTAAAAGCAACTAGTTTCCGAATTTTTCCCGCGCAATATTATTAAGAGTCCCGCGGATTTTTCCGGGCTTTTGAATTATGGTCAGCAATTTGCGCCCGCGTTGCATATTTCGTTCCCATTTCCTCTATCAAATTTAATTAAATAGAAGGACTTATGATAATGAAAAAGTGGAGACACATTCGAGACTCGGCCATAACCGTAAATCTCCGTGGGTCGGGTTTCTCAGAGCACGCCAAAAAATTCCTCGCCCAGAGCTAATGACAGTTCTCATATTTTACTTAAAAAATAGCAAAAATTCTCGAGAATTCTCACGCGAGTCGCTACATTCTTGTGCATGAATTATTATGTTTTATTAGTTGCCTTAAGAGGCTACCTTCCCCTACCTTCTCCCACCTTCCTCTTCCCATCCCTTTCCTTCTCTGGTGGTTTGGTGCGCGAAGCTTTTATAAGGAATTACTTGAGGTGATTCGCAATAGCGAACGGTGCTTTTAGTATCTCACTTGTTCTTAATGAATATCGTACAAGATAATTTATTTATTTATTTGCTTATCTGCCCATCTGGGCTTTTACAGAATACAATCAGCTATTGAAAATAATAAGTACTAAAATAGAGTTTTTAAACCATAAAGTAATGTTAAATAATATAAAAAAAGTTTAACAGTAATATATAAAAGAGAAAATTAAAACAATATTACACAACAAAAACCATTAATTTATTTGTTTTTAAATTTAAAACTGTCAATAAGGAACTCCAGTGAAAAATATATTGGCTTTAAAACACATATTCAGATAGATCAGCAAACGCCGATTCTGAATATAAAACATTTTATAAATCGTTATTTATAATTGAATAAAAAATCATCTCATCAAAACACCGTTTTATGATGATACCATTGCATTTGGAACATCTGATGTCTCGTGAGCATTCTGTTTTTGGATTAGTGAAAGACATTTAGATTTTTCGATTTTGTTTTGTATTTTAAATATGTTTTTTGTTTTTGTTTTGGCGAAATTTAAACTTAATTTGGCTGACTTTAAGCTCTGTAATTGTCGCTCAATATAAACAATTATTATAATAAATATAAGAAAATAGACCATTCATGAGCGAATCAATTATCAATATGGATATTATGAAAATTTTAATGCTCAATACTATTAATATTCTTTTAGTTTAAGTTTCTAAAAAGGTTCATAATTTCATTACTTATGTTTAGTTATGGTTTACTATGAACAGAATATAAAATTATGTACGGTGAAGCTCATCCTTGTTATGACATTTGACACTATAACCTCAGAACTGATCAAAACCGACCGCCATAGATTTGAAGCGTTTTGGGGGGCTTTGAAAAATTGAAACTTTGAAAATTATTTTAACTATGAAAACCAACTTTATATAAAAAAAAACTAAATATTCTGGTATCTAAGTTTGAACGTCATTACTGTCGAAATCTTTTCTGGACCTATATTATCTTTTATTGTAAAAATATCCATTAACTCCGTAAACATTTTTTTAACCTATGTAATTAGAATACAAATAAAACGAACATTTGGTGTAAAAAAAATTGGTTAAATCATTACAAATATAATATTATTATCTTGTGAATGACAATACAGTAAAAATTGACGATTATTCATCTTCTTAATCATCTTTTATTATAAATGTTTTCTTAAATCAAAAATATAAATTATTATTATTATTTTTATTTTTTTTCTTTTTTAAAAAGAAAGACAAATATTCCCTGGTTACGAATATCCTGACAATATTTGAAAATATTCTACTACCATCACAGTAAGCGGAAGATGTTGCTTGTGTCGTAATGGAGGACTTAGCCAGCCGAGGAATTGACTATTTATAATAGACATACTCGTATATTAAAATTGGACATTATTTGTTGAGAATTTTAAAACGTTGAATTATATATCTTGCTTGTTCGATGACGCTTCGGATTAGGATCGGCTTTTCAAAAAAATCGATAATTTTTACAGCGCCATTGAAAATGCCGTTAAAAATTATTTCAGGGGCGCTGTACAAATTTTTTTTTTTTAAATTCTATTATTATTTTTTTTTTTTGTAAATAAAATTTAACAATAACATAACAATTTAATAATGTTATTATTAAATTAAATGGAGTTCTACGAATTAAACACAAAACAATTAATAATTAATTAATAATTTTTATCTAATTGTGTACGAATGTAGAAAACATACTTACCCAGAGTTGTTAGAAGTTTTCCAGAGGACACAATTTAAAAAATACCACATTGCTTGATTTAGGTCATAAAATACACTGCGAAAATCACAATTAGTTACGTTTTTAATACGGATAATTATTTCAGAATAGTTATATCATTATTTTATTCAAATCACATTTATTGCATTATTGTTAGATCGGTTTCTAGGAATCTAATCAACAAAATGGTGCTTGCTTGCTCGCATATGTACATATTAATATGTAAAGTTTCTAGTTTTACTTAAACGAAATAGTACTATTTCCTAATCGAAGTTAATCTATTGCTAGAGTAATATTGGCTTTGGTATTATATCTGAGTAAGTAAAATTGATCCAGTAGTTAGTTAAAATCACTGAAGAGATAATCGATGGAAGAGCATTGGGGGCGTGTCTGAGTCGTCGAAGTAATATCAATTTTATCTTACTTCTGCTGAAAATCACCAATATTTTAATGCAATTTTTTCAAACTATT
Source organism: Halesus radiatus (assembly GCA_022606495.2). Lineage (NCBI taxonomy): Eukaryota > Metazoa > Arthropoda > Insecta > Trichoptera > Limnephilidae > Halesus > Halesus radiatus. Next base: position 19,200 of record JAHDVE020009081.1, read on the forward strand.
GGTAACTTTGTAGAGATATTTATTTATTTTTATAAAAGTGGTGTAAACAAAGTAAATTTTTAATTATTTAATTAATATTTTAATGAGCTGTCTACTTGTAGTCGAAATGTTCCATGTAATTTGATCAGTTTTATTTCAAACCGATAAAGATGATATTTGTACGGTATCGAATCCGTTTTCAACGGAGCTGTAAGACTTATCCCGGCATATCTAAATATTTCCATATTTCAGAGCATCTCAAAAATCTCCTGAAATGTCCTGAAAGAATCCAGTTCAAGTTTTATTCACATAACGGAATCAGCTATCGGGAGGTTGAAGGAACCAAAGCGCACACCTGATACTAAGTTTGGTGATAGGGCTATCCGAGTGTCAGGACCAAAAGCCCGGAATAAATTGCCACATAATTTAAGAATTATAAATTCGAAGGTAAACTAAAAATTTAGACAATCATATCCATAAATGGAAGAATTACTAATACAAATTGCTTAGCTCGGCTAGCCGGTTAGTATTTAAGTAGTCACTTGTAGAATACGTTAATTATTTTATGAACAAGTACGCAAATGCATCGAGCTATCGCCATACAAAAGGTCAGAAACTTTTAGAGTCCACGATATTTTAAGTAACTAAATGTGAAAACGTTACTTACTCTTGATAATTTCGTTTTTGAAGTGTAATTCTTAGGCTTTGTAAAGTTATTATATAAAAAAATTCCAGTCCTTAAATTAAACAATAAAAAAATCAAATAAATACTTGACTCTTCTTTTTCCACAAATCTTCTTATAAATGAAATATCAATAGTAAAGGAAAAAAATAGCTACTGCTAAATTCAAATATTCTCCAAAGTTTTCTAATAAAACTGTGTTTTTCTCAAGTAACCTGCCAGGTACATATTTATTTATTTAATTTCATCAAATTTAAATATGACAACAAAACATTAGACACTCATCTCCCTAGGACAGGCCTGTGTTGAGATGAGCGGCTTTACAATTTAATAATGATCAGTAAATACTAATAAGTAAATAATAATACATGAATAAAGAGTGGTAAATATTAATAAGTAAATGATAGTAAATATTAAAAGTAAATATTAGTAGTAGATATACAATAAAAATTAAAATTTAGATTATAATTGTTAAATAATAATAATAAGTAAATATTAATAAGCATATAATAATACACATTAAATATTAAGTAAATATTAATAGGTATATAATAATATATATACATAACATATAGTTTTCTGTATCTGTTAGTACATAATTAGATAGAGAATAGGAATTTATATTTATAGATCGCCTTTGAGGCGATTTTTCAGAAAAATGGTACTATAAAAAGTATCTAATTATTGATATGACTATTATTTACTGTGTTCAAGTTAAATTTGTAGAATTGCAATTTTATTAAAAGTTTTACCTTTTCTTTAAAATTAACTGTTTTTTAAATAGAATAAAAATAACTAACGTTAAATATTAAAAACATTAAATAGATTATTATTATTTCTAGAGATTTTTTGTTCAGTAATCTAAATGGTGTATGAAGGCTATGTTGATCGACATCGAATTTGGAGTATGATTTCAAGAAGGTTTGAGGGATAATTCGAGTATATTCCTTTTGATAGTTCAAGTCATTAACAGTTCATGGTGTTTACACAATTTATCGATTCTCCCATATAAAGCACCTTTCCTGTAAAACTGTTCATTTAATATGGTTAACATTGAAGTTTTAATCGCATTTTTGTAATTCACCTTCCCGACACTAATAAAAAGAAACTGTACTATTTTCATCATTGAAGAAGATAATATTAACACATAGGAAAAAGAACCACGAATTAAAAAAAAAAAATGAATATTTCTTTCCAGTCTTGTAAAATAAGTCAATAGATGTCTCATATAAATAAAATCGGGTAGGTATATCCGAGACTCTGTTCCGATTGGAATTGAGTTCGGGATGAAACTTTGAAATCATCATAAGGATAGCAGCCAATAATATGGGATTTATAAAAATGGAAGATAATATTAACATAGTCTTGAACTTGAAGTATGATATCGGTGCAAATGGCGTAAATTGGACTGGTCTCATTAGCTTAGTTGGGTAAGCGGTTACCCCGGATAGGTAGAGGTCCTGGGTTCGAATCCCAGATGCGACTGAAATCTTTTTAATTTCTGTTGTTTTTTCGGTTTCGTGGTTCATTTTGGGATGTGTTAATATTATCTTCTTCAATGATTAAATATTACAATGAGGTTTACAAACTTCAATAAACTTATTATTATTTCTAACTAGAAAAAATAAATTGAATGTACTATTTTCAGTCAAACCGATAGAGTAATTTTCGAGAAAATCGGGAGTAGACATAATTTCTTCAAACGATTGGTTTTCACTTTGTGGTGTCATTATTAATAAACGAATGAAATAATGTGCTTTGTATTCACCACTTTATTAATATAAAGATATCTACATGTTTCGAAAGCCATGCTTTCTTCATCAGGAGTAGTACTAAAAATAATTATGTCAAGTATAGACAGATGATAAAAATTAGAGAACAATAGACAAATTATAAAAAATTATAAAACGTTAACAGTGAATTAAATTTAATAAATAACCAAATATAAAAAAATAGATATCTCTTGAATCTATGGTCGTATTAATATTAATATAAAAAAAAACAATTTATAATTTAAATTTGGAAATAACATTTTTGATAAATTACTTACCCTTTTTAATCCATTTTTATTTATGTTTATAATTAGTCTATTGTGTTCTAATTTTTAAAATTTGTCTATACATGACATTATTATTTTTAGTATTACCCCTGATGAAGAAAACATCTCTTTCAAAACATGTAGATATCTTTATATTAATTAAGTGGTGAATACAAAGTATGTTATTTAATTAATTTATTTACAGATATACATTCATTTTATATATAAATATATATATAGATATGAATAAACATTTTTTGAAGTCATTCTTTTTGACGTAATTATCTATTCAATATATTTCGATCCCAGTATTAAACTGCGACAAGTCAAAATCCGTTATTTTGAGATATTCAATACTCAGTATATTCGCGTATGTCAAAAAATTGAAGGAAAAATGTTAATTTTAATTAGTTATCACTGTACTCTCTGTTCGAAATTGCAGTGCATAGAACAATGCTCGGTTTTAAATGGAAAATTTCGAAACATATTTGTAAAACTGGGTATATATTTTAATGCTTTTCAAATTTTCAAACTTTTTTTACAGCGCTCAAGGAGTCTAACAATTTGATTGTTTTGTTTTTATTTAAAATTGGTATTAGATCTCATTTTGGCGAATAGTTTGATATTCATATTGCAATTTGTGGTTTTTCGGATTTATTTAACACTAAGCCATTGATTTTGTGTAAAACCACATTATTTCTATGCACTTATAAAGGAAATTTTAATTTTAACCCTTCACACAGAAAATCTCAAAGATGACGTAGACCTCCAGAAAGGAATTAATATTTTTAAAAAATATAGGCCTTTTGACGACGGTAACACGTAGACTTCTTCACAAAAATACCCTTTTTATCATAATCTACGTATCTGCCATGAGGATAAAAGGCTGTCTGAAACATTGGATAAGGGAAGAGAAAGCAAAACAAGGCTTATTTTCCCAAAAATCAAACTTCTCAAAAATATATATAATCCATAGCCGGCTCCTCTTAAATCCGACATGGCTACCGTTTTTGAGAAATATGTCGGAAGTGATCGAACAATGGGCTCGACTTTGGGAAAGGACCTTCGACCGATCGAACCTTTCAACGCGGTGGCTTTAGTTAGTGCTTGGCAAACCAGTCTTGTGGGGCTGCCTTTATGTTGAGAAGTTTTAGAGAAATTCCGATTCCAGGTCCGTTTCAGCATTTCAACAAATTGTGTTCAGCTGACAATCATCACAAGATGACACTTGTAAATTTCCGCTAATCAAAAATAAATCAAAAGCTGAAATGGGCCTAGAATAGGTGTCAGATGTGTGGCACACAGGAAAACTCTAGGGGCAGCTGATCCCGATCTGCGGAGAGGGCCGGAAGGTAGGGAAACACGACCTATCATTCCCTCTGCAAGGAGGAACGATTCCGACCTTTGTTAAGTTGAACAAAACTCTCTTTTGTACAATTTAATAAATTAAAAGGGCGGACAGACGTCCTACACAATAAGCGTTTAATGGAGACCTTTCAATAAATAAAAACAAAAACGAAATAGCGCAGATTTGTATATTTGATGATTATTCCACATTCGAATTTCTATGAAATACCACAAACACAGAAGCGAGTCACGAACAACGTGAAACCTCTACAAATATAATCTTTTAATTACGACAAAGTCTGGCGATGAAGACAGCATCATTATCGTCCTTCTTATCATGCTAGATTAATTATATATCAAACGATGGCCCCTAAATAATCTGAATAAAATTAAGGGCAATTTAAATTAAGTGTATTACAAAAAAGTGTTAAGGTATTTTGAACGGGATCTCTAACGAATCCTTCAAGTTGTCTCCGCTGTAATTACCCTGATGGATAAGGGCGGTGATGAATTCTTCACCCCTAAGGATACACCCAGGGGTCTTTAAATATTTTACAATTTTCCACATTTAATTTTCGTTTTATTTTTTCAATCTAAGTTTCAATAAAAAGAAAAAAACTTGTAAATGGAGTTGATCCGATTTTAAAAATATCTTTTTGAATTATTGTAGATAATATTTATAATCCTTAGAATGAAACGTGAACCCGAAAAGACACAGACAATAAAAAAGATAACGGTAGCAGCTGGAACTCAAACCCAGGATCTAATGGACTATCCGATACCCTATGATCTAATCTACTGAGCTACGTACCTCAGTAGATTAGACCGCGTAAGCTGCTACCGTTATTTTTTTTCTTTTCTGTGTCTTTTCGTTTCATGTTTTATTCTAAGAATTGTTAATTTTATCTGTAATGATCAACGCTTTGTGGTTTGACATCATATTAAATATAACAAACACTTTGTTATAAACCACGAATACATTTTATTTGTCGCTAACCGGATTCGCTTAGCTCTAGCTTTGTCAGTGCAAATATAAAAACTAAAGAATAATACAGGGTTATCGGTTATATATAGTTACAGAATACAATAGATTGAAATAGAGAGAATACAAAAAAGGGAACAAAATATTAGAGGGAGACTGTTAGAGAATATTCCTTTCCTTTCTTCCTTCCCTTCCCTTTCTATTAATTATTGGCACAACTACCTATAAAAGTGTTGTCACGAAGAATTGCAAGTGTAATCTCAACAAACTAAGTTTAGTGCAAATAATAACCTCCTATGAGAAACATCGCCGGTCCCATAAACTTTATTCAAAGTGCAAGTATCAAGTAAAAGAACTGATATTATTATTGAGAAACGTGACGTGTAAAGTGCATTGGAAGACGGTAGTGAGTGACGACTTATATTTTTGTGCCATCCTCTTTCCAACCTGCAAATTCCTAACAAGACACAAGAATAGAAAAGCATTATTTATAAGAGAGGGACTCCTCCCCAGCTTGTCAATTATTAACTTCCACCTCATATGTCATTATGGATACCATTGTTATGTTGCCTCAGTCATCCGTTTAATTATTTTTATATAATCAAGTAGTCTATTTTCCATTAATAACTGCTCTTTCTTGTATAAATATTGTAGGATTATCTCTCTTTAATGATTTAATAATGTTCCCATTACACTGTATTTCATAATGTTGTCCCTCTCTTGGACATAATACTTTTCTATTCTTGTCTTTCTCTAATATTATGTTCTCTTTTCTCTCTTTTTTGTATTCTCCCTATTTCATTCTATCGTATTTTGTAACTATATACAACCAAAAATTCTGTATTATTCTTCAGTTATTATATTTGCAAACAGAAACAGGTTGGCGAAAAATAAAATGAATTTCTGGTTTGTAACAAAGTGTTTGTTTTATTTAATATAATGATATAGGTTCGTCGGAAGAAAAAGGAAAAAATCTTTTTGTACGGAATGCGACAAAATACTCGTATCTTCGCGGATGGTTCGAAAATTCGGCTATCGTGGAGAACATTCATTTCTATGTTCCCGATGGTTATCTCCGTCACCGACAGCATAGACTGTTTTATCTCCCGGCCTGCAGAACCAACTTGCCAATGGTCATGCCGGTGGGGAGGGCAATCTTGCTGTTAAATAGAATCACTTCGGATATCGACATATTTAGCATCAATGAAGCTGCATTTAAACGTAAAGCTTTGTTGCTACTTGTATAATACCAGTATGCCTTGTATACAATTTACTGAGATTATGTATGTCTGACGTATTTTTTGTTATAACTTTTATTATTTTTTATAAGTAAATATTTTGGATGTTGTACAAACTGTATCATCTTTAAAAATGCCTTAAAATGTAATTTTTTTAAAAAGAATAGTGAGTTGAATTGAATCGGATTGAATCTTATAGAGAGATTGTATATGTGAAAAGGTATTTGAATGCTTTGTTTACACTGCTGGTAAAAAAAACTATTGGCACCCTCTTCCAGATAACGACGACGCCGACACGGCGTCAGTCATCGGCTAGAAAAGATGTCGAGCATCGGAAATCTTTGTGCGGCCATCGGGAGCAATTGTTTGAAGATACCTGACACTAAAATAAATTAGCACAGGGTAGGTACACCTATTAGGAGTTTGGAAGGTCTTGTTTGTTCCTAGGTTACGTACAAAGCAGGGGAGTTTTCTCAGATTTTCGCGATTTTCCACAACAAAAAGGTGTCGGTTGCTTTGGCAACCAACAGAAAACACAGAGAGCAGATTAGGGAAGCCTTCATCCAGAAGTAATGACGATTTTTTTCCAACTGCGTTTAAAAAAAAGCCATTTTATGTTTATGTATTTAATAAAAAGAACTTTGTTTTTAATACATAAATATCTATATGTTTCATAAGCAAAGTTTCCTTTATTAATGTAAACAACATATTGTGGTTCTGAAACGAGAAGATAATTAAAAATAGTGGTGTAAGTAAAGTTCTTCTCATCTTTCGAAGAAAATTAATTTTTTTTTTTTTTTTTCTATTTTGTACACACGCATGGGACTTTTAGATTAAATAAAGTGGTCATGTTTTTCAAAGAAGTGTTAGTTAACCGATGAATATTTATTTAAATACATCTGTTGATACTAAAACAATGGTTGCTTACAATTATAATTAGTTACAATGTTTTACTAATTAGATTTAACAAAAAATACTTTAAAATTATCGTAAATAATATTTTGAAATGAAAAAAAAATTAAGGTGAGTTTAAAACATTGATTTTGTAATATTTAAAAATGTTAATAACGCTCATAATTATATAGTTTTTTTTAAATCACTGAATATAATATTAACATTTCTCAAAATGAAACATTAAACCGAAAGAACGTAGAAAAGAAAAAAAACATATCGGTAGCATCTGGGACTCGAACCCAGGACCTTGCGCTCCTATCCACTGAGGTAAGACTACCCCAATCCGTCCCGTCATTTCTATCTGTATCATACTTCGATTTATAAGAACTGTTATTATCATCTTCAATTAATTCCCATATTTTTATGGCTGATACCATTTATCATGACTACAAGATTATACCCCAATTTATTTGAAATTTTTAGATAGGTTCTCGGATATAAATATCCGATTTTTATTTATATGGAATATCTTTTGACCTTTTCTACAAGTCTAAGATTAATATTCAAATTTGGAATAACTTGTAGAAGCTTATAAACCTCATTGTTATATATATTTATTTAAATGGAATATCTGTTGACCTCTTCTACAAGCCTAAGATTAATATTCAAATTTGGAATAACTTGTAGAAGCTTATAAACCTCATTGTTATATATATTTATTTAAATGGAATATCTGTTGACCTCTTCTACAAGCCTAAGATTAATATTCAAATTTGGAATAACTTGTAGAAGCTTACAAACCTCATTGTTATATATATTTATTTAAATGGAATATCTGTTGACCTCTTCTACAAGCCTAAGATTAATATTCAAATTTGGAATAACTTGTAGAAGCTTATAAACCTCATTGTTATATATATTTATTTAAATGGAATATCTGTTGACCTCTTCTACAAGCCTAAGATTAATATTCAAATTTGGAATAACTTGTAGAAGCTTATAAACCTCATTGTTATATATTTTTATTTAAATGGAACATCTGTTGATCTTTTCTACAAGCCTAAGATTAGTATTCAAGTTTGGAATAAATTGTAGAAGCTTATAAACCTCATTGTTATAATGCGAGAGGAGCATTGACAAAGTTGACATCATTTTTAGATATGTTATAGGGATTTAAATTATCTGTTTTCTTGATTAAAAAGAGATTTATGTGAATGGTTCTACACCTCAGGCGAAGTCCAATAATAAAATGTAGATGAAATAAAATGGAACTCCCAAGGGTTTTTTTAAAATTGGTGCAAGCATTCAGACTTAAAAACGGAAAATTGTCCGATATATTCCAAAGCCTATTTCCTTTCTAGAAATATAGATTTTCATTTTAAAATCCGAAGGTTTTCCGTAATTGGGGCATGAAAAATGAAGGTCCTGTAACACTTAAAATGGTCAAAATAATCGTTGACAGGGGGAAAAAGGGTGGGGACCTGCGATAAGTAGCTACCCTTATATACTTCGGGGTCGAAAGAAAAAATAAGTACCTATATACAGACCCATGGCGTCGAAAGGAAGTCATTACTTTTCCCACAGTTTATCAAAAACAAAAGCTTTAGAGCACTTTAAAAAAAGGCCATCGGTACTCCTTTTTATGAATTCACCGCAGACTATAACTTAAGACATCTTGACGTAATCAATTTTCGTTTTAAGCGTATCACACATAACAAAAACAGTCAAATTTACATTAGCGTCTGTTTTATTAACAGGTGTTTTTGGTGTTACCCTTTTGATGCATGTTCGCAATTTGTCGTCTTCGGTAGGTTTCGAATCGGATTAGTTCAGAAAATAGCGTGTCGCACGACGTAATTTCAACATCTCTTTTATTTTAAATAGGCTCTAATACAATTTTCACTTTCGTAGAGTGTTATATGGTGGTATCGAATTTTTATAGGCGGCAATACGAAGTCTTCGTATGTGAGCTTTCGCCGTGATTGTCGCCAACGAACCGTGAATATTTTTAATGCCAACGTAAATAAGTCTGTCTGAGGCTATTTTTGAATAGGCAGAGAAGCTTTTAAAATTTAAACCATATTTGAGTGAAAAAATATTATAACTGTGATTTTAGTCTGAATTGGAGATGTTTTTTTGAGTCATATGGCTAACTCTCCACTGTCAATTATAATAATTTTCTTTCTGAATTTTTATGTTTTTTATTAAGTGGAATTAAAAAAATGAGAGAGTGTATTTCTACATTTTCAGTTTACGGTAATAAATTTAAATATTATTTGAATTCGTTATTTTATTTTCAATTACCAATTGGCCATAAAAAAAAAAAAACATAAGTTGTACCATGTCTGTTTATAGTAATTGAACTGATTTTTTTCTGTAAGTTTCAAGCTCGTTGAAAATACAACAGTAGATATTCTCAGTATCGCCCTTGTAAAAGTCCATTCATAATCGGAACGTTGCGTTGCTTAAAATGGCGTTAGCCGCCTTTAGTGTAGTGACCAGATATGGAACGTCAGGTACTTTCTGAACCGTCTTCTTCCGAACCTTCTTTCACTCCCGACTCACACCACAGTCTCACACCACATTCCCCATTTGGGGATGACACAGTCCCACTGGCTCAACGTAATTGGGACTCTTGTGTGGTATTCAGATATAAAAGGTCTGAATTGACAGGCAATTTTTAGCTTTTTTATACATAACATACATAGATACATAGTATAATATATCGTATACTTGTGGCACGTTCCAGAGTAGTATATACTCCCAGTATCGCCCCAATATAAGCCCACCATTCAGAATTGAAAGTTTGCCTGAAATAGCTTTAGCCGTGTTTGGTGACCAAATCTGAATTAACAGGGACTTCTTCACTTTCCTCTTCCCCATCTCCTTCCCTTCCTTACTACCTTAAGCCTCACAAAATACCCCAAATGGTGATATCATAGTCACACTGGCTCCAGTTACCAAGGTGCGGTTGGGATACTAGTGTGATATTAAAATTTTAAAAAAATCCTGATAACATTCCCAATCTGAAGGTGCTACAATACCACTGGTTCCATTCAGTGAGATTCTTGTGTGGTATTCTCCTAAAAACACGATCACTACAATACTAGGCAGCTCAGGTAGCCCATAAAAGGCCATCTACGTGACGAATTTTCAAAGTCAATTCTATCACCTCTGTCGATCCCTACGGAGCCGATGCTTGAATGAGCACCAATGTTTGATAGGGCGGAATGGGTGGAAGGACTGGGAGGAGTGAGATGGGGGGAGGGTGTACCCAACCCCCTTCCCACCCACCGGCCTATGAGCCTCCTAGCGCGGGTAATTACTTTCCTTACGTGTTGCAACTATACAGTGCTGATCCCCCAACCGGTTCTCAAACTAAAGAAATGGTAACATCAAAAGCCTATTTCAGAAAAGCACTCTTTAACGCTAAAATCGCTAAAAATCAAAGCGTTTTATGCGTTTAATTTAAAATTTTTATGTAAATCAAATTTAATAATGTTATTATTAAGTTCTGCAAGTATTTTTAGTTTTTATTATTGTGACCGCTGTTTCAGCGTTCAAGGCTATTTCCAAACTGCGGTAAATCCACATCGTGACGACTTATTTATTTACTCCAATTCAATTCTGATTTGGACTGGTTTTTAAAAATAATGATTTATTATCGGTAAAACTGATTTAGTTAGAAAATAATTAAAATTCTCTATTATGCGAGATTTTTACATTTATAATGCGTTTCCCCGTATTTAAATGATAATGTTTTCTTAATTGATTTATTTGGACGTATTATATTGTTTTCATAATATGAACATACTGAGAAGTGGTGAATAAATAATTTTCCTTACTTAATAAGTAATGTTATACTAGGTGATAAGAAAGGACAAATGATAAGAATACAGGCCCCACGTTGGCCGCCACTGATAAGAAAGTACGAGGGACTGACACGTTGGTCGCCAGTGATAGAGAACCACCCACGTAGGCGTCGGTGATAAAAGGGAACAGGTTAACTTACCTCGAGGCCAGATGCGGGTCTGATCTCAGGGTCCACCAGGTTAGCTCAATTGGTAGAGGCATCACAACTCTGTCTCAAGTCGCAGATCGGCCGCAGCCTTATATCGAAAGGTAAGTGAAAACCAGTGAAAAGAAGCGAGCTTCCTGGACAGGGTTTATTTTACAGGGGAAACATTTACAGGTAATAACATTCGGGGTTCACAACAAGGGGCAGTATCTATTCTAATCTCAGTCTCGATAATCTCTCTCCGGTGAATCTCAAATCAGGCATAATATTCAAAAGGACACAGTTATTACAGCACATAAAAGAGGTTGAAACAATTCTGCTTAAATGAGGTGGTCAGCGACGGGAGTCACGATTCCTTCAGCGTAAAAAAAGGTGTGATGTATCTCACACGTACAACGTCAGGCAGCGAGTTAATGCACCGGTCACTGTCTTTAATATTTAGGTTCAATGCAAAGATAACAAGTTACAATGTACTGTTGCAATGTCGGCAAGGATGCCAGATAACTACGCAGGGGGTGGCGGTGCCCAAAGGTGCTGGGATCTGCGCCTGGATTAGTAATGGCGGGTGTTTGCTCAGTGCGAGCCCACGCCGTAATGGCCGTCGGAAGCTATGTCCCGTACGCCTGTTTCGCCGGTCAAAAACAACGATGACCGGAAGGAAACGTGTCGCTATTTTTCCGGAGTGTGAAGCTTAGCAACTTAGCAGCTTAGAACATATTCTACAAACGACCAGATTATTTTATTGTGTTGTAGCTGATCTAGTTACAAAATATAGGATAATTCGTTCGTTTATTAATTTCTAATTGTCCAAGTAAATTTAATCTAAGACCCTTTCTTTCTCTGCGTAAGGGTTTAGGCTCGTTGTTGTCACGCGGGACATGATTATTCACTAAGAGATGTTCTGCAAATTTTGAAGAAGTGCTTTTATTTTTATAACATCGTATATGTTCTTTGAATCTGGTTGAGAAAGCCCTTCCCGTCTGCCCGATATAGGTAGCGTTGCAGTCAGCAATTTATTATTACCACTCACGTAATATAATTTTTTTCCAATAAATTAATGTATTGCTAAAGGACGCTTAAAATATGAACTCCGTGATTAGTAAATTTTCAGGGACATTTAATTAATATTAGAGATACGTCAAGTCAGTTGACAGCACCGGTAAGTGTTAAAATAATAATAATACAGGAGTAAACATGTAGTAAATAAATAAACAAGTTTTGATGGAAGGAACAATTTAATTCCTACTTATTCCACTGAAAACTGCATGATATTGCGGATTCCGATGCTAGTGACATCTTTGAATATAATTACTAAACCATTTTATTAACTTGGAAAAAAGAAGAAAGCGTACTGAGTTTTTATTTTTTTTTTATGACCCCTCACTGAGTGCCCTGTATGTACAGATCACATATGGGGGCACCATATCGCTACCCGGTTGAACAACGTTATGAGGCGGATGAAGGAGGGCACTGTAAGATTAATGCGGGCATTGAAGAGGGCCGGATTAAATGTAGAAGGACACGTAGATCTCGGTAGCTCGTTCTACATACGAGCCGATTTACACAAAAACGAGTTGGCGAAACGACCCGTTCTCATGAAGCCGACATCAACTGTGAACGGATGTTCCGCTTGTGTCTATTGAGTTAAACATAAGTGCACCGGCGCGGAGGGGATCAACGCTGCTAGCTCCTTTGAGCAGACTCGTTGAAATATCTGTAGAACAGACTTGGCATACCTACATTGTGTCTGCGTATTAGAGATGGCAGTCGATCTGTTAACGGATTCTCAATGAACCGCCTTTTTTATACCGAATCAAGCAGGTTTATCAAGTATTTGGGAGCTCCAGCCTAGAGATGACTTCCAAACTCAACTGTTAGAAGTAGTTGTGATTTGTATAGGATTAGCACTATTGAAGAATCTGCTAGCCCTGTACAAGACACCCAGTTTCTTGGAAGCCAGATTTACTCGGGCTTCCATAGAGCCCCGATACTTGAGCTGGTCTGAAATACTTACCCCAAGCACTTCAATGGACTCTTTATTGTGGAGGGTGATCGCATCGAATTGCACCAGACAGTCGCTGACCACTTTTTTGTTGAGATTTAAAAAAGTTTTGAGACGTAAAAAAGATTAATAGACCTATTCAAAATTATTCACAACAAACTCGAAACCACTCATTGTCTAAGTGGTATTCGTATAAAAAGTTTCCAATAGACGCTATTTAAGGATTCATAAAGCATTTTATGCTGAATTATTTAATATAATTTTTTTTCTATCGCAATCCAATGTCTCGAAAGTTTAGATTGTACATGATCGTTATAAACAGCCTCGCAAATTTTAAAATCGAATCAGCCATATTCTATCACTTCATGGAAAATATTGGTGTTTTTTAGAAATACTATCTCGCTATTTTCTTTTTCTTCTATTTCCATATCTTATATTATATTTTATATCCTTTTGTGTAATTACAAATGTTTTAACATACTTTATTTAAATTTAATTTTTTTCCTCTATTTCTGTATTTTATATTATGCTTTATGTTCTATTTTCCTTATTTCTTTTTATTATTTAGCATCTCTATTAAGTGATAACTGATAACCAAATCAAAAATTAAGCATCCTGTGAACATTATTAACTGGTTTATTAACACTTGCACTTCCCAATGTTAATTTTACAATTAAAGTCACTGACCGGTCAAATATAATTTGGCTGAGTTGGCATCGGAGTTCAATTCCTCCGTGACGAAGCAAGCAACATCTTCCGCTTACTGTGATAGTAGTAGGAGATTTAAAAATATTGTAAGGTTATTCATAACCAGGTAATATTTGCCTTAATGTATATATATATGATAATGTTAACAATCTGTAAATGTTCTAAAACAACTAAAAAAAATCAAGTTCATCGCTTTTGTATAACCTGGAAGGGTTCTATGTCTTGCTGCGGGTACATGAATATTTCATTTTTTTAAATTCTTTCATAATTACGTAATAAAACGTTGAGTAAAAAGTAAGGAAGTCACTCGGATATCTGCAATTTATTTTAGAGTGTTATTTTATATTTCTCATGACTGGAGCATGAAAATGCATGCTTGTTTCTGTTGTCGCTCCAGATTCAAAGCATCCTCTTCTGAAGCAATCTATCGACGGGAGTACCACGATGGAAACATCGTTTGTTGAAATGACGCTTGCCACCATAAAGTGAGAAATGTGCAATGCAAAGTGAATACACTTTCCAAGAAGGAAGATGTGTGTTTGATAGAGCACCGAGTCCGGTACAAGGAATTTACAGTTGACTGAGGGACGCCCACAAGTATTTAAGTTGAGTTCGTTTAAAGGTTGCGGGACTAGAATAAGATTTAAATAAAATTTCAAGTTGTTTTTATTTTAAAGAAAAACAAACATTTGCGGGTTACGAATAATCTGACAATATATGAAAATCTCCTATTTCCGAAAGTTAAACATATAAGTGAAAGTTGCTTCTAATGCAAAGATTTTTTTAATAATAAAAATGACGTCACAAAGCGATTACCAATCATTTGAAGAAATTATAAAACAAGCTAGTACAGCTAAAAAAGCGAAAATGTAATTTTTTTTCTTTTTTAAATTTATAAATCATTACATAGTAGTAATAATAATATTTAGATAAACTAAGGAATTTAAGATTGTGTTACACAAAAAGAATTTAAAAAAGTTCACAATGTCTAAATAAAGTAACAAAAGGTAAACAAACTTTACAAATAATTTCTACCAGAATTTAAAGGGAAAAAATAATACGAAAATTAAAAATAGTTTTAGACAAAGAAATAATAAAAACTACACAATGCGTAAACACTGTTCGTTGAAGTTTGTTTTTTTTTTTTTTATGAAAACAGTTTTCAATTTTCTCTTAAAAGTACTGCATGTGTCAAAGAATATGTCAGAATCCATCAAAGTTTGATGTTGATTGAATAACTGGCACATTTTTCTGATTATGTGGAGTAAGTCGTTAAACCTAGTTGTTCTGGGTGGTACTTTAAAGTTTATTCGTTAGAGTAACTTATTTATAAACAGGTTTTCCACTTTTTTACAGGATTAGAACTATTAAAATTAATAAAGTAGGTAAACCATGATAATCTCAGTATTGGAGAATCTTTGTTTGAAATCCACCAACCCCAGCACACAGCCTTTAACCCCCCAAAGCAGCCCCCAGTCAATCCGTGGTACACAGGAAACAATCATTATTGCCCTGTGTAAAATCGCACAATCCAAACATCTACCCCTAGCCCAGAGGGTGGGGGCGTTACATACACTAGAAGACCGTCAACACACTAACACACATACACATACATACACATATACACACTCGTGGACACCACACACTCAAGTATTAGAGGGGATGAACAGCAGAATAAAAGAAAGGTCTGTTTTTACGTGAAATTTACAGGCCATACTGGTTGACGGGCAAACTTTGCTTAGTGGTATTTCCAGTGAGTTTGGTCATAATCTTTTATGAATGCTCACTATAAAAACAGAAAAATCGAAGTGTTAGTTTTCAATTTACTAAATAAATATTACATGGTTTTTGAAGATTACTGAAATTGATTCTATGTAAGAGCTCTAAATATGTTTTACATTTCGTTACAAAATGAAAGAAACTATCATTATCGTTCTAGTGAGTTACAAATGAAAGATACGCCTCTGAAGCACACGACGACTTGTAGGGACTTGGGACTGTGTTTAAGCCTCGTATAATATTTCATGCTCTCATTGAAAAATCATATCAACCATAGTAAATTAGAAAAATTAAATAAAACACTGGATACGTTACATAGGGAGATCTAATCGTAAATAGAAAACATATTAATATCAAACACAAACTAAACCACTCAACTGCACCTAAAACACCTCAACTTACAAATATTTTTTTTTCATCAAGCACATCAATTTAATACGATGTATTTTCATATTTTGTAAATGAAATCCTCAGCACGGGAAATCCCAGTTTAATTATTAATTATTTTGTTATAAAAAAAGAAGATTATAAAACATTATTATTACTATTATTGAAAATATCTATCTATCAGCCACAAAAATGTTGGGTTTTATCATTCACAGTTTAAAATAGTTCACAGATCTTGCAGTTATAAGGCTCCTTTACTTTAGTTTAGTGAGTACAATTTTCAAGAGTGGATCTCAGGTATGGGGGCCAGAGGACACCGTCTATGTGCCAATGGCCGAAAAAATTTTTACGATTCCTCTACATGATAGAGTTCGGTTTTTATCATCCATTGTTGTTTTCAACAGCATTTATCTCGCGAATGCTGGGTTTCTGCAGCTTTAGTTCTAGGAGGGATTATAGCTTATGGCTGAAATACTCTTGAATGAAGTAGTTACATTTTTAATTATTAATTATTTTTACTGAGATTTAAAAACCTCATTGCAATATTTAATCATTGCACAAAATAATATTATCATAACCTAAATAAAGCATGAAAACGGAAAAAAACGACAGAATTTTTTTTTCCGTTTTCCGTTTTTTCTGTTTCCATGCTTCATTTAGGTTAATGTTAATGTTATTTTCTTCAATGATTAAAGAAGTAGTATTCATTTCTGACATCCTGGTTACAATACGAATGAATGTCCCTGATAAAATTACGCGAAGCCGCCAACGCAGGCTTCTGTTTCTTCCCAGGTACAGAACTAACTTACCAATGGTGATGCCTCTGGGAAAACTTACTAGGTTAATTAACTGCCTCGCAGGAAATGTGCATATAACATGTTTAAGCACGAACTAGCTATTATGTTATTGTAACTATATTATACTACTTGAAACCTTTTTTTAAAGCTAATTTTATTTCTCTATTTACACATATCTTATATAACTATTTTTTTGTTATTTTATATTGCTTTTGCAGTGTATTGGTGTACATAATTTTTTTGTAAAATAAATAAATAATATAAAAATTAAATAAACTTTAAAAACAATACGTGCTGGAAATAGTTTTAGAAATATTAAGTTACCATATTTGAAGATCCATGTAGTTTAAAATATTCCAGTTCACCCTCTCTTCAGACTATTCTACCTCTTTTAGCCTTTCGAGGTGCCTTATCGACAATAAATATGTAATAAAAAATACTAAAATTGCGAAGTAAAAGGAAATTCAGAATAAAAATGTAAACATAACTCGTGTCCCATATACTTATTAGTGTTAGGTATTATTTTTCATTTTTATTGAAGAATGCCTTGAGGAGAGTTGAATTTTCATGTCGAAATTTATTGTTGTGTTTTTTTTTGTTTTCCGGGGGTATCGCACAGATACATCAATTCTGGAGGCATCCACGATATGCTATCAACTGCCTGCCAACAGTGTATTCCTAGATACCTAGATATTCCTAGAAAATCGAGAACTCCAACCTGGAGAAGCTCATCATTATTGGCAAAGTGGAAGATAAGAGAAGCAAAGGGAGGTCACCGATGCGTTGGAGTGACCAACTTTCGTAAACGTCCGGAACGTCGGCGTCTACAGCTCTCCACGTAGCGCAGGATCGCGAGGAGTGGAGGATCCTTGTAAACTAGGGGATTGGAGTGGGGGTCACAATCCTCAGAAATAAGGAGGCGTCCGCCTGTTTCATACATAACTTAATTTTGGATTTGAGGCCAAAATACCCATCCAAACTAAATGATAATTTTTTTAAATTAAAGGTTCAGTAAACATCAAGTACGTATGAGAAGTATTTTATTTATTTTTGTTTTAAATTATGAAGTATATGCCATGAACAAAAAATATCAATTTTAATAATTTTAGAGGTAACTTAGAAAATTATTTGCGGGTTTATGGTAATTTAAAAAAAAAGTATCATATATGCTTTATATATATAATTATGTAAATAAAAATATAAAAACAAAACATTAAAAAAAAACGTTTTTTCGGGTCGATTATTTAAATCATATACGGAAAATTTGGGTCCCAGCGTAGATTGGTCGTTTTCGATTTAATTTAAAGTCCACTATAATGCTTTTTTTAATATTAAAAAAAACAAGTATTAAAACTTTTTTTTTCATATCACCGTTAGCCCCCAAATAATTGTTAAAAGTGCCTCTAAAATAGCGGAAAATCAATTTCTTTATTGGTCTATACTTCATAATGTAAAACAAAAATAAAGAAATTACTTCTAATCCGTACTAGATATTTACTATACCTTTTGATGTAAAAAAAGATCAGTAGCTTTGGGTGAGTATTTTGGACTCAAATACAAAATTAAGTTTTGTATAAAACAGGCCGCGCAGCCGTTCCTCTTAAGAAGAATCATCTTTTACCGTGAAATCTCACCATCATCAGTGGAAATGCAACTTTGGAAAAGCCACGACCCCCTGTAGTACATGCTTAACTCTCTTGGTGTTTCCAACCACTTTCTTTTGTGTAACAAGACACCTGAATTCAGGTCCTTCAAAACCCCTTCGTCCTGAAAGCTTATCATAAGGAAGCCCGATTGTAAGATCGAAACAATCAAATCATCTCTCTTCTATGCGATTGCCCACACTGGCTTTGAGTCGTAGAGATGGTACAGTTTAAAATTTGTCTCATAGTGTATATGAAATTATACGGACTGGCACCATCATACTTGGCTGACTTCTGCATGAGAGGCAATCTTTAAGCATAAGCAGCTCATGATCAGGCTGACCATGACTGATGCGTCAAAAGATTGGTTGAACACCCTCTCATGAATGCGATATTTGAAAACAGAACATTCAACCCGTAAAATTCACTTTCTTTTTAAATAACCTGCCATTTGGTCTTAGTTTGGTGAGAGTTTTATTTTGAAAACTTTTAAGTACATTAATTTAAAAATACACATTTTTACAATAACCACTGTAAAAATAAGCACGAATGAAATAATAACAAACAAAAAAATATGTTGAAACCACTATTTAATAAATACATATCTACATGTTTTAAAACCAATAGTTCCCTTGTCAGGATACAATGTATACTGAAAAATAGTGATATTTATGATACAATTTTTGCTTATGCAATAGAAACAATGTAAATATCGATAAAAATATCAATAAGTGGTGAGTGACGTAATTAATTGGGTGTTATTATGAAAATAATAATATGAAATAAACAGATTTATTATAAAATCATAATTATTACATTTATGTTAAAAAATAAAAATTTCTAAAAAAATCAAGGAACAGCAAATTAAAACCTAATTATTTACCCCTCTTACCACTTATTGCTTTTTTTTTGTCTATGTTTATAATTTGTCTATGCTTATTTGGCAATATTTTCAGTAAAAATGTATCCTGACGAGGAAACTGTTGGTTTAGAAAAAATCTAGATAATAATTTATCATATATTAGTTTAAATAAAACAACTTTTTTAATTTAATTTATTATAATGCCATAAAGAGAAATTGCATTTATAGAAAGGTAAATAATTATTACGTTATGTAAGAATATTTTTATATTTTCAATTATTTTGCACCACCCTGTAGATACGTCTTGATTAAAATTTAATTAAGATATGGCAGGTTTCCAGCACTGCATGCGATGAGGAGGGAACAAAGTGACATCCATCGGGAAAACATTATTTATAGACAAGGTGTTTTACGTCATACTCTTCAGCAGTTATTATGAAACTTGAACATGACGTATGAGACTTTGTGGCTTGTAATTCGATACACCATTCCAAGGTAATTTAATGGTACTGACAAACATTTAAAATTATATATTGTGCTTATTGTTATATTTATATGTAAAACAAATCCCTTATTTAATCGCGGTGTAAATGTTATGCGGCGCGTAATTTTGGAATAGTGCAAGACTTGACTTATAACTACGGGGTAGAAATGGTTAAAACGGCCTTAAGCCAGGCTTTAGGCCAGCTCAATCATATCAACGCTAAACCGGTGAGTAAGAATCGAATAAGTAAAACTGTTTAATAGTACTACAGACCTTTTCACTGAGCGCTTACCTTAAAAGAGGAGCAAGTCGGTACCGGTTATAAGTATCGTACTCAACCGGTATGATTGCTAGCCGAGCATCTTACCCAATACGATAATAATAATTTGACGTCAGAGGAACGAAGATAGGAAGATCTCCAGTCGGAGAGCTGTTTGAACTTTGTGAGATATTTTTAATCTAAAAAAAAAAATCTGTACGAAATTTGCATCGAAGTTTCTGTCTGTAATTTTTAGTTATATATTATTTTCAATTTAAAATCTGTTTTTACCTGTATTTACGGGGGTTCGAAAGTAACTTTAGACAATAAGACAAGATGTTAAATCGTTTGCCCAATATTTTTCGAATGACTAATGAAAAAAAGGCATTCTAAGGGCTTTGAAACCACAGCGAAGCCGAGTTGTAATACTTGTATTTATTTATTTATTGTATCTTTATATGTTTCATTTATTAGTCAGGTGTAGTATAATTCAACTATTTGGTCCCCTTTGTATAAAGTACGCTCTGACAATATATAACGGGTTTAACACAAATTTATTCGGTATATAAATTTTAAACCCAAAATTACAATTAAAAATATTAATTATGTAAGTTTGATGAATCGATTGCATCTGATTACGCTGTCTGACCTAGTTGTATTATATAGAATAATTAACAGCTCTGCCATCCTTGCCACTATTAAATTAAATGTCCCGACGAGGAACAAAAGACAAACTGTAACATTTTTCTGCAACACTTACACAACCAACTATCAGTCTCATTCATCAACCAATAGGATGCATGATCTGGGCAACAGGTTTAGAGGTGTTGTTGATAAATTTGCTGACTCCATTTATACAGTAAAGCATCATCTATACCAGTGCTTTGATAAATCCTACAATATGTGATATTGTAGATTGGATAATGTAGCATTAATGATGTGTATTATAATATTGTTTTACTTTTCTATTTTATGTCACTGTTAAACATTTGAAAAATATTGTTCATTACTTTATGTACTTTTAATTTTCGATAGCTTCTTATATTATATTCTAAAATCCGTGTAAAATCTCAGATGGGCGAATAATCAAATAAATTATTCAAAATTTCATTTTTATCCTTACGAGGACTAATAATAATAAGAATAATAATAATTGGATTACTTGTATAGCGCCGTTTTTGTGAAAAATCACGTCAAGGGCGCTGTACAAATCTTAATTCCTATTCTTCATCTAATTATGCACAAACAGATACAGAAAAACATTTTCTTGTATTTTTTCGGCATTCACTATATAGCAATTTCTAGACATTTTGTTTGGAAGTTTTATTTACTATGTACTTTTGCTATTTTTGAATTCAAAATGTACAGAAAAACATACTTACCTGGTAGGTCGCTTCAGATGAATACAGTTTTATTAGAAAATTAAAGTATAGAGATGATATTTTTACAGTAGCTTTTTTATCCTCCCTTTCTATTTTTCTATTGATGTTACATTTATTAGAAAATTGGTGGCACAAGAAGAGTTGGCATTTATTTGAAATACTTTTAATTTTTAGGACTGGAAAATGTTTATAAAATGACATGAAAAAGCGTAAGAAGTTTCTAATAGATATTACCATTATTTATTTATTTTTTACATTTTTATTTATTTACACTGTGTTGCGGGCTGTGGACGCATTTGCGCATCGTTGCGTGAATTTTTTAAATTTTTTTCTATAAGTGACTTTAGGTGAGCACCGACCGGCTAGCCTAGCTATGCAATTTACGGGTGAATTTCTTCAATTAATGGAAATGATTGTCTGAAAAGATGAGTTTTAAGTTTAGTTCTGAATTCTGTCGAGTCTTTGATAATTCTTAAGTGATGCGGCAGTTCATTCCAGGTTTTAGGTCCTGATACTCCAAAAGCACGATCACCGAACTTAGTATTAGGTGTACGCTTTGGTTCCGGCAACCTCCCGATAGCTGATGACGCTGCTGACCTAAGGGTGGACTGCCGTGAATTGGTATCTTAAGGAATACACAGTTCTCATTATAATGAAGTAAACAATATAGGGCGAATGCATTAAGAGGAACGCCTGCGCTGCCTGTTTCATACATAACTTGTTTCATACAGATAGGTACTAAAGCGGCTCGAAGGAATAAGAAATCATTATAATGAAGTAAACAATATAGGGCGACTGCATTAAGAGGAACGCCTGCGCTGCCTGTTTCATACATAACTTGTTTCATACAGATAGGTACTAAAGCGGCTCGAAGGAATAAGAAATCATTATAATGAAGTAAACAATATAGGGCGACTGCATTAAGAGGAACGCCTGCGCTGCCTGTTTCATACATAACTTGATTTTGGATTTGAGGCCAAAATACCAATCGAAACTGATATATTTTTTAATTAAAGGTTTAGTAAATATCTAGTATTACATTTATTTTTGTTTCAAATTATGAAGTACAGACCATGAAAAAAAAATTAATAATTTTAGAGGGAACTTAGAAAAATATTTCCGGGTTATTAAAAAAAAAAAAAAAAATTCGTTTCGATATTTTAAATTATGTACGGCAAATTTGTGTTCCAACGTAAATTGCTCGTGTTTAATTTAATTTAAAGTCCACCATAATGCTTATTTTAATATTTTAAAATTTTTTTAATTTTATATTTCATTATATTTTCAAAGTAGACAAGGTAAAACATTTTTTTTAAGTCACTGTTGGCTCCCGAATAATTGTTACAGATACCTCTAAAATAGCGAAAAATCAATTCCTTTAATGGCCTATATTTCATTATGAAAAAAAAATTATTTCTAATCCGTACTAGATATTTACTATACTTTTTGATAAAAAAAGAGCATTAGGTTTAGGTGAGTATTTTGGCCTCATGGTTAAGTATAACCCTAATACGTGGCGTTTTGGAATAACGATAAATGCGATTTTTTCTTAAAAAAATAAAAAATATATATTGATAATTAATCATTGTATTACAATGAGGTTTACAAACTTCAATAAGTTATAAAAAATAAATTGAATATTGATAATTGTTGACTTGCACATTGCCTCCAAAATATTTAAATTGCCCTTCTGTGGGGCGTGCGTCCCACGTTGACAAACACTGGTGTAATGTTACGAGAATGACAAATATTGCAGCTTGGTAGGATTACCTAAGAAAGGAAAATCGATGTTATTGTCTGAGGACTTTGTCGAGAACACCCGTGGCAGAATACTAAGATCTTTGGCTCTGGGCCCAGTTGTCGTTGATTTGGAATCCGGATGGGAAAAATAATTTTAATACCTATTTTTTAATGAGTTATTAACACCCACTGAAGAGATTAAAAAATATATATATTGATTTGTATTGTGGGGGTGTGGATGTTCCCGAAGTAAGTTAAATTTTTCCTTACTTTTGGCGAAGTCGATCAGCATTTTGAAATGCAGGATTTTTTTACTTGAACTGATATTCGATTTCATATACTTGTCTGGGGCCCAGGAGTGTAAAGGTGTTATGTAAATTGGAGATAATACTTTTCTTGCAAACGGGCATGGAATGCTCGTCTATCGATTTTCCGGTTAATTACATTTATAATTTAAAATAAAATAACGTGCATCATTTTTGCCCCAATTACAGAGTGGAAGATACTCTCAGTATTTCCCTAGTAAGATACCACTATGCAGAAATGAAACGATGCTTGAAATGGCTTTAGCTTTTAAACTTGGAATTAGAAATCGAAAATCCGGAGCCGTTTTGGAAAATTTGGATTGTCGGATTTCGTGATACTTAAAATCGACGAATTATCAAATTTCAATAATAGAAAATAATAAAATACGTAAAAAAAATAAGTTTATTCTGATCTATTAGAACATGTTAAAAAATTCCATTTATCAGAAACTCGTTAGGGTGCATAATTTTAGTTTTTCGTATTTTTCACCTGATATTCTGGAATTTCAAAATAAGAAAAACATAATGTACGTTTTAAATATGTCTTTATAGTATCGGCAAGCTTGAATAGCCATAAAACTTTACGTCGAAAACGCCGCGTCCTGTCCTTATTTTCTCTATTTTCAAAAAAAAAATAGTCATAAAAAGCTTAAAATAAAACATAAAAATTTAAAAAGCAATTAAAAAAAATATGCACCACCTTTGCTGGAAAATAAAAAAAGGAACATAATATCACATTTGTTGCAAAATATCACGTTTTGCTGAAGAAATAAAAAAGGGAACATGATATGTCACCTTTGTTGCAAAATATCACGTTTGCTGAAAAATAACCCCATTTTCTCAGAGTTGACGGGAATCTCCAAAAATAACACGAAAATAACTTCACTTTTCCCAAAAAATTAACGCTAACTTTAACAGGTCTATAGTTTAACAGGTTTAATGTTTAGGTTAGGTTGGAATATTTGCGGTAAGATTATAATTGTAAAAGAAATTAAAATTTATTTCCTAACGTTACAATTCCCCTATTATTCTGGAATGATGGCAATACTAAGTTTTACGTCGGAACTTTCGTACCGTTTAAAATGGCTTTACATCTATTAATAACAACAATTCATTTATATAGCGCAATTAAGCGATATTTCACCCCATGTGCGCTTTGTCGTAATAGCTAAACCTATATTATACGATACAATTAAGAAGATCTATTCAGGAATGATCTTGAAGTTAAAATTACTCCCAAAGTCGTGTTCACATATTATGAGCTACCTAAATTACTGCAGCTTTGTAAATTAATACTTGAATTAATCAATTCTTGAGAGGAACGGCTGCGCGCCCTGTTTCATACAAAACATACTTTTGGTTCCAAAATTAAAGGTATAGTAAACATCTAGTACGGATTAGAATTATTTTATTTATTTTTATATTAAATCATGAAATATAGGCCATTAAAGAAATCAATTTTTCATTATTTTATTGGAAACTTTGAAAATTATTTGCGGGTTTATGGTGTTTTTTTTCTTCTTTTTAAATTGTAATATTTCTCATATAAGTATAATTAAATAAAATAATACAAAAAAAGAAAATCTTTATTGAAGCATTTTTTTGGTCGATATTTTAAATTAGCCCCCAAATAATTGTTAAAGTTGCCTCTGAAATCACGATAATTTGATTTATTCAATGGTATATTTAAAATATTTTGTAAGATAAAAAAAAAATACTTCTAATGCGTACGAGATATTTCCTATAACTTATGACAAAAAATGATCATCCGGTTTAGGTGGGTATTTATAACCTCAAATTCAAAATCAAGTGTTGTATGAAACAGGCCGAGCAGCCGTTCCTCTTAAGGGAGAATGAAATCATTCATGAAACTCTACAGTCTGACATTTTATATTAGACAAAAAAAGAGGGCGCTGCGATCGTTTAAAACAATTTAAATGAAAACACAAAATGGCTCATAGGAAGTGTATCGGACATGTCTACAAAGCGGATTAATTTAAACAGATAAAACATATTTTTTATAAACAAATATAAATTAATGCACAACAGGTGCAATAACCAAGCCGAGAGCTGGTATTTCACAACACCAATCCAAGAGCCTATATTGCACCATAAATGCAAAAGCAAGTCAAGATTTCACCACAAATGCAATACTGAGCCGAGATTTTACAATACGTGCCCATAATGTTTTATGCTGCGCGCCCTTTAAAAAGCGTACGTGCAGTGGTATGTGCTTCTATTCACTTCAACCGCAGAATGGACAACATGTCTTCCCTTGGATTCCTCGACTTGCCGCTACCAGAAAATAACAGTCTTCTACACCCAGCAACCACTAACGTCACCACCCGCTACTTCAGCAACCGACCATACTGGCTGGTGCCATAAGTCAAGTATGCTCAGAGCGATAACATCTCCATTTGGGAAACAATCAAACGCCTTTCTTAAGAGGATTCGCAAATCACGATAGTGGTGCGTCCCTGTGTGCCGGTGTCTAAATATGTGCATTATTTTTCTTGTGCGGGTATAAGTCAAAAAAGCACAATGATCTAAGCGCACGTTTTTCTGCTTTTACCAAACGGTATCCAGAAATTAGTGGTACTTTCCGAAAGGAGATGATTCTACGATCATATTACAAGACAATTTTATGTTAAAACTTCTTTATTATTTAACGCTTTGCGAGGAAGACAATTATATGAAAAAGGTGATTTTTTGTATTTCTGAAAATAATTATCGAAATAACTATGTGTTAGATGTTAGAAAAATAATTAAAAACAATATACGATGTTTTGCATTGTTTCTATAAACTATCAAATTCGAATGTGGAAAAAATTTGAATGCATTTGAAAGACGGAGTTTGGATTTGCCATATAAATGAAAAGAAAATGTAGTTCCACTTAATAAAATGTTTTCATTTGATGGCAAGCTGTACACGAAATGTGAATGTTTTACAATAGATTTAATGGTTTAAATTAAACACGAGCTATGTAATATTTTTAAGCCATGGTTTAAGAACATGTATAATGTCCTTTAGTTTAATAAGAGTTGGTAAATTTATAATTGGAAAAGTATTTTAGAACTAATGACAAATACAATCTTGGCGAATGTCAAGAGAGCTTTGCAAAGCTAGTAAATAACCTAAAATGGTACTTAAATTACCTCACCATTGAGCTCTTAACATTTCTTGTATTTACATATTTACAGAAGTCGTGGAAATACTGTGGAAAGGTTCGCGGAATTAGCTGTCAAGAATGAAGAAATATGTAAGTGAACATAGAAGATCTACATTTGTACAGAAGTATATGAAGAAAATAATTTTTTACAGACGGAGGTAAAG
Source organism: Halesus radiatus (assembly GCA_022606495.2). Taxonomy (NCBI): domain Eukaryota; kingdom Metazoa; phylum Arthropoda; class Insecta; order Trichoptera; family Limnephilidae; genus Halesus; species Halesus radiatus. Next base: position 46,060 of record JAHDVE020009081.1, read on the forward strand.
GTAGGTTGACTTGCGAAGTAAAAATAAGATAAAATTCACTACAAAGTAGTACCGATGTGCTAATATTTCACGCGAATTTCAACCATTAAATAAATTAAATTTAGCCACATGGACGTGTAAAAAAATTAATATTTACAAGAACATTTCAAATACAAAAAGATATTCGCTAATAATATAATATGATAATAGATAAAATATAGGTAAAGTAGGTATTGAGATTATTTTTAACTTGAATAATTTCTTTACATACGTATACACTTTTTATGGTGGATGAGAAGTGAGGTCTCTGCGATTGTTTAAAAGGTTTTAAATGACAACAACGTATGTTGGCTCAGAAATTAGTGGTACTTTCCGAAGGAAGATGATTCTACGTCATGTTTTAAAACAAAATTATAATAAAACCTTTTATGGCTCATAGGAAGATGTACGTATGTTTAAAAAAGCACAATGGTTGGCTTAGAAATTAGTGGTACTTTCAGAAAGAAAATGATTCTGTATCATGTTTTAAAACAAAATTATAATAAAACCTTTGATGGCTAATAGGAAGATGAATGTATATTTAAAAAAGCACGATGGTTCCTCAGAAATTTGTGGTACTTCCCGAAGGAAGATGATTCTACGTCATGTTTTAAAACAACTTTACGGTAAAACTTTTTATCATTCATCGCTTCGCAAGGAAGATATTTATACGGAAAGGCGATTTTTTATGTGTCTGAAATTTATGTACCGAAATAACCATGTTTTTAGATAAATAAATAAAAAAAGAGTGATACATTTTTTATCGTAAAGAACACATTTCTAAGACACAGTGAGCATGGTATTGTTTTGTCCACTTTATTAAATGTCTACATTCTATTGTCAAGCTATACCCCAGTTTGAATTTAAAAAATACACAAAAAAATAAGTCTATTATTAAATTAATGTTCTTAAAAAGAAACAAAATGTCATCAATTCACATTCGTGGAATGAACAATTGGTTGTTCCCTAAGATACCAGCAGACCGCAGTGTTCACGTTTCTGTTCAAGAAGTGTTCGTTCTTCCTTCTGTGCCAGGGGAAGAAGCCGGGACCGGAGGTGTTGGGAAGGAACTTGAACATTAATCTTAGCACACGCATTGCCTTCTACCTACCCTACTTACTACTTACAAGAGGGATGTTTTCAGACTTTCATTATTTATAAATTCACTGTTGTGCTTTTGGAATATTGTGTTTGGGAATTCTTGAAAAATGCTCGCTGGCTTCTGAGTTAATATGCAACATATTTGCGGTCGGTTCGCTGCCTTGAATTACGTAATAAAGAAGACAAAAAAGATACCGCATAAAGAATGCTATAAGAGAATGGCTTTATTTTTAAAATTCGCTTAAATATACAAACAGTATGTGGGAAACAAAATCCCAACTAGATAATGTGTGTTAAAAATATAATAACATTTTTTATACACAATTTGTGTTATTTGATATTAATTAAGGTTTCACATAAACTGCCCCCAATAGGCGAATCTGTTTGAGACTGTTTAGTGACGTTTCATTTCTGAAAAGTTGTGTTTCGCCGGGGTAATACTGAGAGCATTTACCGCTCTGGAACAAAACGCTTATACATGGTGTCTGGAAACTAATGAATCTGCATCACATAAAGTAAAAAGCGATTTATTAAAATATTTTTCAAACTTTTTATTGAAAAAGAGAAAATTTTAAAATTGATTTCCACCACGAACTCGGTTACTAACGCCAATTAATAAATTATTTCGTATTTAATTGATAGAACACCATTTTTTTCGTTTCAAATTTCATATTGAAATAATGAAGGAAACATTGTCACTTAACGCGGGGAAAACACATTTGTACCTCCCAGAATGGAGAATCTATTGTCACAATTATTTTTCAGTAAATTTGTTCTAGCGGTAATAAATCACTTTAGGCACCATTAAAATTGGGTGGGGGTAAATAGAATAAAGGCCTAACCACAGTCTGAATATCGCCTTGAACGCCGAAAAAGCTGTAAAAATAAAATAACGAAAATATTTGCAGAACTTAAAAACAACATCATTAAATTAGATTTATATTAATAAAAAAAACGATATGTCACCATAAAAAAATATTTAAAATTAATGGCTTAAAGACTTTTGGATACCATAGCAATCAATTTTTTTCAAATTTTACCCATAAAATCTCAAATTCGGACTCCATTTACACAAAAACGAAAACTCAAACCAAAAAGTTTTATATATTCTTTTAAATAATTTAAACTTTTTTCCACCGTTTGTTTCGAAAATAATTTTGGATTTTTGAAATTTATAAAAAAAGTTTTAAATCGTTTTAATAAATCACTGTAAGCGAATTTCACCACAAAATGACAGTATCAAAAGTAGATATATCAAAAAGTTACACAACAAAATCGACTTTAAATATGATGTCGATTCACCATTTTCCGCTAGTTTACATGAGTACCGTGAGTTTCCGAACACCGTGTATACTCGAAGTATAATATATTAGGATTAATGCTCCTAGACTTAAAATACGTAAAAACAAATTTTGTAGAATCCTTGTTATTAATAAATGTAATTACGTAGTTTGAAATATTGCATATAGAAATAATGAAAAGAAAAGAAAAATAACCAAGAGCACAATTTATTCGTATGTGGGAAATATGATGAAATATCTTATTTACTTTTTCCAGAGGAATGAATATATGATAATTAATATTATTTAATTAGGTTTAAAATTAAAGGGTTACGTAATATCATGAGAAAATTATAGGAAATTGAGACTTTCCTGTAATTTATTTCTCATCAGTTTCATATTGAATTAGCTATAAATAACGGATACGTTCGTGGTCCCACAATGAAAGTATTATTATCGTAACCCATTAAAACCTCATCTTTTTACAGCGGAATAATAATATAATGTCGAACATACCATAGATGGTTTGAAATTAATATCAGTCGCGTGGAGTAATGAACATTTATTATTTATTTATTATTTATTAGAAACACAAAAAAATATTTACATAATATTTCATATATATGCAATTGGTGTGTAATTAATGTGTTAACAACATGTGTGGTGTACGCATTAAAGTTTATAGATAGTATAAAGATTATTTAGTTACAAATAGCAATGTCTATTTACCCAGCTCACTGAAACTCGGTAAGTGTAAAAACACGGTAGTGCAATTACGATGTTGTTTGTTTGCACAATGTCCAAAAAACGAAATATGTCTGCGAATGAATGGAGAGCTATAGTGCAACTCTGATGGTCTACCGTGCGCGAGTAGCTACGCGCGACGTACGAGAACTATCGGTCCAGATCGTCAGCGCTGCGTCGTCGGTCGACCGACGCGCTTACTATTTGTATGAGAAGATATTCTTAAAAGGACTGATTTTAGATGTTTGACCTTTAATGTAGAATTTTTTGTGGGATCTACGCTTGATGCATTTAAAAGATGTCGTTTTATAAAAATCCTAAAGATTTCTTAACAATTAGTTTGAATTTCGGATTTCCGAACGATAAAATCAACACAATCATTATATTTGATTAGTTCGACCTAGTAAAATTATCGCCTGTGGCGCTTTTTTCTGGAAACTGTAATTGATATTATTTATGAGTTTCGTTTTACAAGAGTAAGCTTTGGAATATATTTTTCTGATTACATATAAGACGAGGAACACAAGACAGACTGCAACATTTATCTGCAATACTTACACAACCAACCATCAGTCTCATTCTTAACCAATAGAGTGCATGATCTGGGAAATAGGTTTGGAGGTGTTGTTGATGTATTTGCTGACTCCATTTATACAGTAAAGCGTCATCTATATCAACACTTTGATGAATCCTACAACATGTAGTATTGTAACTTAGATAATGTAGCGTTAATGATTTGTGTTATAATGTTGTTTTAGTTTTCTATTTTGTGACACTGTTAAACGTTTGAAAAAGATTGTTCATTACTTTATGGTTTAGAATCTCTATGTACTTGTTATTTTTGATAGTTCTTTACATAATGTTCTAAAATCCACATAAAAGACCAGATGGACGTATAATCAAATAAATTATTAAGTAGCAGAAGAGATTTATTTTTTATCTTACTGTGATAAAAACCGACTGGATTTATTAGTATGGTCTTTTTAGCTTGCGGTTTGCTATAGTGTTATAATTTGATAAAATAAATATTTTTTAAAGTTACCGCTTTAATTGGCTAGCGACATTATCGACTGCAAAAATTAACACGTCAAGTTGTATGTACCCTATTCCATGAGACCCGCAAACTAATTAAAAATGAATAATTTCTCCCTCTGTCTAAGGCGGTTATGTATCAGTACGTTATTAATATGTAGCTAAACATTCTCGTATCAGAATAATATATAGCTAAACATTATCGTATCAGATTAATATATAGTTAAACATTATCGTATCAGATTAATATATAGCTAAACATTATCGTATCAGATTAATATATAGCTAAACATTCTCGTATCAGATTAATATATAGTTAAACATACTCGTATCAGATTAATATTTAGCTAAACATTCTCGTATCAGATTACACCCATACGTAAGGCTATGTTACTACATACTTAATGAAACTGCATTGACTTTAACCATATTTAAGTGATCCGATGTATGATCTGAATAAACGAATATATTTTTGGAATACGTTCTAGAGTAAACGTAAAATAATTTTTAACATTCCCATTATTTTGTTCATATATTACCTACTTACTCTATTTTTACATTTCTTAATATTAATACTCTTACAAGAATTCACCAATAACAAACAACATTAATCATGTTCAATCAGTGCAAAATTCGATGGTTAATATTCCATACTTTTATCAGAGTCTCAAAATTCTTTCAGTAAGAGAAATTCTGCGGTAAAAAATTATATTTCAGCACATTAATAACCCTATATATTATACAAATAGACTAAAGCACACTTACAATACTCGTCTAAATTTAAATGATGGTGTTCTTAGGTGTTTAAATAAGTTTTGCGCTGAAATAAAAAAAAATATGTATAAACGGTTATTGGAGACTTGGCTAGCCGAAAAAAACTATTTGTATTAGATAATAAGAACTCTAGTCCAATTTAAAAAAAAAAGATTTTTTTTTCTTAAGTTAATTTTCATGGTTGAAATAATTTTCAAAGTTTCAATTTTTCAATGGCCGCCAAAACGCTCCAAACCTATGGCCGGTCGGTTTTCATCAGTTTCGAGGTTAGAATGTCAAATGTCAAAACAAGGATGAGCTTTACCGTACATAATTGTATATTCTATTCATGGTAAACCATAACTAAATACGAGTACCAAAATTATGTTCCTTTTTTAGAAACTTTAACTCAAAGAATAATAATAGTATTGACCATTAACATTATCATAATATTCGTGTTAATAATTGGTTTGCTCATGAATATTCTAATTTCTTTCATGAATAAAATAAGCTTAAAGTCACCCAAATTATGTTAAAATTCTGTCAAAACTAAAAAATATATATATTTAAAATACAAATCAAAATCGAAAAATAAAAATTTTCATACTAAACCAGAAGCAGAATGCTCTTGTGACGTCAATTCCAAATGCTATGGTACCAACATAACACGGTGTTTTGATGAGCTGATTTTTTATTCACTTTTAAATAACGATATATATAATGAAAGTTATATATTCAGTATCGGCGCTTTCTGATCTTTATGAATATATGTTTTTAAAGCGATTATATTCTTCACTGGAGTTTCTTATTAGGAAATATTATTATTATATTTTTTATTATTATTATTATTATTATATTTTTTATTTATAGATATAAGTAGAAATATTTTTGATTATAGTAGAAATATAATGGAATATAATGGAATGTTCATGTTATAAGTTTGTTACATATGTTTTTATTTTATGTATATTATGTAAGTACCTGAACTGTTAATTTATTATCAGGTTTTGATTAAAAAGTATCCGTTAGTTTTTTCTTTTATAGTTTGTAAAATTTCTTAAAGTTAGTGCAAAAATTGCAACAAAAAAAAACACTTTTGGATAAGCAAGTACCTCCCAATATCCTGATTCTTTCCATTTATCCAACCCCGACCCCACTTCCGTTAGTTTAGAAATATTCCTGTAAACGACTTGTCATAATCCCACTGAATCCAGGCAGTTGTAACTCGGCATCACATACAAAACTTACAGACCAGCCGACGCGCTAACGGCGGTTTTCTCTAAAAGGCATTTGTGCATAGTGCACACCCATAATAATATTAAAAAAAATAATAAAAAAATTGTTCTGAAATTTTACAACACTTCAAACATCGTGCCGATCAAAATCCATGCTAAAAAATCCATCCGTCCGTAATACTATAATACTGCCTGAGAGCCAGTCTGAAATGAGCGTTATGAATTCAGCAACTATAGGATTTTCTGTTTTAATAAATAGTTCATACAAACCGTGCCGAGCGTGCAAACCTTGAGATTCTATTAGATGTTTTAATAATAATAATAATAATAAGTGTTTATGCACTTATTATTATTATTGTTTGTAATTTAAAAATATAAATAAAATAACTAATAAAAGTTAAATAAATCAAAAAATCGCATTTAAGGTACTACGGCATTTAAGTTGTGAGGGGCCATTCTCCAGTATGCGTCGATGCTGGAGGCTAGACTGAGGCGGGATTCCACGATGAGGATATTCCTGGAGCTGTTTATTCTTTACTGTACTGTAGATACTTTTCTATATTCTATACTGTAGATACGTTTTTATTCTGAAAAACGAAGGGTTTCTTCCGCAAATTGAGATTTTATTATTTAAGGCTGAACGAAATGTAATACGCGCTCACAGATGGCATCAATTTAAATATTTTAGAAAAAAATAAACATTTTTAGCACGTAATGCTTTTTAAAATTTGTAATGATTTGTTTATTGACGGGTATATAAACGGAATATGAAATGGAATAAATTGTTATTATAGATTTAAAGCAGTCCTTCAAGAAACTGATAAAAATACGATATGTATTATTCTAAAACTAACATATATTATACAGTATTTTTATAAGTTTCTGGAAGAAATTGAGCTATATAATTACTCTAACAATTTATTCCATTTCATTCCCGCGGACAAACAATTCATCTCAATATTTAAAAACATTAAGCGTTAAAGTAGTCTTTCTGTTCCCTTTGGGTTCCCAAGGGAAACAAGAATAACAACAAAACTCTACTCCTATCTAGTTAATTGTTCCCCATCGGTAACAAAAAGGACTCGAGGGTTCAAAATATTTTTTTTTTACCTTCGACATTTATTATTCATTTTCCAAAAAAACGTTTTAATAAATCTCCGAATTATTTTTTGTTGCTAGACCGCTAATCTCCGGTGCAGTGATGAGACGAATTTTCTTTAGATCTTGGCAAAAATTTACATGATATGGAAAAGACAAACATAGTTTTTTTCCGCCACTGATTAAATCAATAATATAACTGTACCAACTAAGTAGAGCGCAGGAATGCCACCACTGAAGACAGGATATTACAGTAATAATACAATTTAGATTTCTTTTTTAAATTTCGTTCCCTTAAATAAAATTTGTAGTTAGTAATAGCAGTGGTGCTACACGTAAACCCCGTTTTCCAAAGCGCTGACTTTCATTGCACTGGGAATGGCATGTATCGTAAGTCGTGGTGGGGTGGGGTGACACCGATCACGGGCGGTCCGTGTCCGGGCGGGCCGCAGTCGCAGCGCTGTTCGGTACGACCGGACAGGGACCGCAATAAACCCAACGCGGGGACATAAACAGACGTCGCTTAACTTTATATGGAAAACTGGACCGGCTCTTTTATTGTACTGCCATCAATCTGAGATGGTGTTCCATCGGGTGGTGTGGCCAGGAGTTTGGAATTATTTGGTTCAGTGAATCCGAAGGATTTATTAATGTAGATATTTTATATATTCCTTTATTTAACGATTTTTTTAAAAGAAAATATATCATACACGCATATTTAACTTCAAGGAGTTATGAAGAACTCATTATGGTAGCTCGTTATATTAAGAGGAGAAAATAAAACCGAGTTCATTCATACCCCGTTTTCATGTGACAAATGTCAACCGCGTGCAAATGTTAAGGATAGCATTCCCACCTTGACTTCTGTGCTCCAAAGATTGCAATCCGTTTGTTACGATAGGCGAATCTATCAAACGGACCGCCTGTTTCTGCACGAGGAATGCACGTCAAGGATTTTTTTCAGACATTTTTTCTGAAATTAATATTTATTTGTATTTAGTTATTTCTCATTTATACCCTGTAAGGAAAAAGTTATTTAAACAGCATAATTATCTATTTTTATCGCCTTTATTAAGTTTTTTTTTATATGCCAGCATAGAGGTGTATAAATAGAGTCATCGTTCCTTGAAAAATCAGGGTTATAAGTTGTTCTTGAGCGTGAAGTATGAAGGTGTGTGAAGCGGTTGTCGATGTTGACCGAACCGGCGGTGCGTTTAAGGTCAATTTACAGTATATTGATTATGGTAAATATCAATGAAAGGTTATACGATTCATTTTTCTATATTCGCCCTAACGACTTGTGCGGTCATATAGGTATTTTGCAGTAATCTTGCTTTAATTCTCCCGGCGAGAGCTTGTAATCGATTGAAGCCCGTGTTATCTCAATGTAGCCAATTGGCCTCATTTATGCTGCCCATATGTCGAACACTGATGTTTATTACATTTATATACGTCAATGTATGTCAGTAGTTTCCGCTACTCACTGCACCAAAAACGAAATATTAAGAATACATATATTTAACTTGGTTTTATCCAAAAGTCATGCGTCGAAATCAAATATCTGGATGCCAATTTATTATAAGTCTAAAATTGTAAAATAATTTGCTCATAATAATTCGTTGAAGCAGATCGTGAATATTATAAGCTGCAAATTGTTTTGATCAGCAGCCTTGAGATTGATTAAAATACGGAAACTTATTTTTAATTATTTCTAATTTTGATACTGTCAATTCATGGTGGAATTCCACATTAAACAGAATTTTTTTAAAAATTAAAAACGTCTGTAACTTTTTTCCCCTTATTTATTTTCGACCGGACCGGTTTTACCCTATCACGGATATCGTCGGACTGGCACAGTTAAAACTAAATCTATAGTATATAGAGCATCAACGTCAGGAGTCGGTTCCCCTGATTTCTAATACTGTTTTTAATTATGACTTGAAATTTGTTTTATTGCTGACACTGTTTAGTAATGTTTTTAAAACTTCCTTCGAATTGGTTTATTACCCTCTGACAGACGGATTACATTACGTTTATTTACTGAATCTAAAGGTTTAAAAAAAAAATGTTAAAGTCAAAAAATACATAAAGTCAATTTGACAGCTTTTATTTTTTTAGATATAATGATAAACGATATGAATTAGAAATAAGTAAGGTTATTTCCATTTTTCTTTCTGCAAAAATCTCTTCTAACAGTCACCCCACGGGGTAGGTTCAAGAATTTGAGAGTGGATGTGATTGGAATGGCGGGGGGTGCCCAGACCCACCCTTCACCCGATTCCACCCTCTCCACCCTTACACACACATAAACATAAACAAGTGCTATTGGAATTTGATTGCAAGAGTCGGTATAAGGATTTTATTTGTTTTTAGCTTATCGCAGTTATTCCGGCGGCACTTCTTGATTTTACAGACATGCCAATAACAATTTGGGTACCCGATAGGTACGTACGTTCAGATATCATTACGGATTTTTTTACATAATGAACCTAATACCGGATGATGGTTCTCGAGAAAATAGAAGTGGGATCTGGATCGTTAGAAAAAATTTCTTAGTATTTTTTTAAAGCCTCGAAATAATTTGTTATTGTTGAAAAAGTCTAACGGTTTGTTATAAATGATGTTGATTGAAAATCACGAGAATATTTCAGGAATAACAATATTATGCTAGTATTTTAGTTTGAAGAGATATCCAATCAATTATTTGGAAATATGTTGGCAGATCTTCATTTGGCGTTTATTCTTTATAACTTTATACTTTGGCACGCGTTACAATAATATACGGACTATCAAAAATGATTGCATTATTTTGTGTTTGATTAGTTTAGGTTCGGTTTTTTTTTTACAATAATTTCCCTCAAGGCCCATATCATCTTTGGGGATATTGTGTTGAGGGTCTTTTAGAGAATAAGAAGGAGTAAACCTGGGTCTTGAAGAGATCCATGTTGTAGGAGGGAGGAAATACAGAGGCAGGCAGATCATTCCACAGCCGCGCTGTTAAACACAAGAATGAGTCGTAGCAGCGACCCGTTCTTGTGTGACAAATGTCAAGCATGTGCAAAAATAGTTTGGCGTGTTTCCCGACTGCGCACAGGTGCCAAAGGGATCAATAACGCTGGTTCCTTAGAGTATCTTCCATTAAAATAACGGTAGAACAAGGACATGTGGGCATGACGTCTGTGCTCCAAAGATTGTAATCCGTTTCTTAAGATAGGCAAATATATCAAACGGCCGCCTGGTTCTGCACAGAGTCAAGATTTTTTTTTAGATATTTTAGGGCGACCAGACGTGGCTGCTAAATTCTGTTGTGGGGCGCACTTGCGATTGTTACAGGTTTAGCAGTTGTGTACTATTAAAGTATTTGGCTTTGTACAGTACGTAGGCTTTGTACAGTACGCCCAGCTTCTGAGAGGCTAACTTGACTCCGGCTTCGACGGAGCCCCCATACTGTTGTTAGGTTAAGATAGGTTAGGTAAGGTTAAGATTGGTTTGGATGGGATAAGTTAGGTTAGGTTAGATTATGTTAAGTTAGGTTAGGTTAAAAATTAAAAAAAAATCTTGTTAATCCCCCCCTAGACATTTTGTCTCTTTCTGTTTTATGTTTTGTTCCATTCTATCACATGTAAGCATATCTTTATCTCAGTGTTTCGTTTTATATTTTCTCTCTCTCTTATTATATTTCGCATATCTCACCTATACAGTGTGGTAAGTGATGTACCTGACTCACTTTATCTAGTGATTCCTGGCCTTACTTGGAGTAAGAAAAGTAAATGAAATTTTGGTCTCCGACCACATATTTTTTTTATTATTTTTCCTTAATATTGGTAGGTATTTAACAGGGAAAGTCGAGGTGGAGTGTTAGGCGGTTGAATGCTCAGTGATGAGAGGTGAATTTTTTTTTATTTATTGTATTTTAAAAAAATGACTCAAAATGTTACCGGAGACTAAAATTTCATATTATTTTTTTTCTCCAAATATGATCAGGAATCACTGGTTAAAGTTATGTCACTTAATACCCTGTATATAAGAGTACTTTATGTATTTTTGTTGAGAATTTTACCTTGAAGAACCTTATAATAAGCAAAACTGGTTCGAGTTGACATAAAAATAAATTAGTGGTTGTTTAAAACAATGAGTTTTATTTAATGAATAAAAAGTCTTTAAAAATCTGAATAACAAATTTAGTATGCATTTAGATGTTGTGTAAATGGGAATGTCAGGGAGAGGGGAAACAGGAAAGAGGAAGGTTAGATAGGAAGAAAGCCCCTACGTTGGAAAGCCAGGGTGGGGAAAATGAAAGCCACGTTGGGTGAGAGTGTTGTGAAAATGAAGGGATGGAGAGGAGGAAGGTTGGGTTATACGGGAGTTATGGGAGACAATTACAATCTGCAGGACTTACCCTGGAGATGGCCTCTTAGACGTGAAGTCTGCTCCGGACATTATCCTAGCTCAGATCGTCAGGGGCATCAGCTTCTCATCGTACAGGGTCGCGGATCGATCGCAATCTTATAATTGGGTTGATGGCGTTTCTAATTCTACGTTAAATGAGTACAGGGAAGTGTTTTCATACTCGGGGTTTATTGTAAGCTCAGACAAACATTGTAGGTTAAAAAAAATCGAGTAGTTAGTAAAAAGGTCTTAATCTAGGTATGTTTCTATTGTAATATCTCTCTTTCTGATTAAAATCTCTAACCGGGTTATGCAAATGTAACTAGGGCTTAATCATCACATTAAGGGGAGATGGAAAATCAGCTTACATGGAGTGATCTGGTCGATTGGCGGAGGTTGCTGGCAATGACGCCAAGGCCGGACATCTTCACACTGAGTTTAATGGGCTTTTTTTAATTAGTAAGGCACCATGTTGAGTGCTTTGGTAGCAAGTGGCAAGTCTAGCTGCGGGTTTCAACCCGTTTGGCCGTAAATAAACTAGTAACAAAAATGGCCGCCTCTTTTCAGAGACGCAGTTACCTCTTCGGGCTCCAGACGGGAAGTGATGCGTTTCAAGGGGCCGCAAGCAACACCGCCGAGCTGCCGAGGCGCTCGCCTCGCTTGCTGCTGCTTGTTAATTTTGATCTGATTGGTTTGTTTTAGGCGCAAAGTCGCTTGATTGGTTAATTATGGAGAGAGATGGTGCGATTGCTTGCCGGGCTCATTTGCCAAGACGAGTAGCTAGAACTCATCTCAGGGCCATCCTTTCGTTACATAACAAGGATTACCAAATAACACGCATTCGAAGAAACAAACAGCTTTTTATACAAATATATGTTCAAAGGAAGTTTAATAAAACGTAAGTCATAAAAGTTTCTTGTGCTAACAGTGGCTAAATACAGATGTTTTATTTATGAAGCTAATAATATAAAGAAAAAAAAACAAAATAAAAAGGAAGTGGGGAGAGAAAGAGGAAGATAGGATCGGGACAGGAGATGCTCTCGATACATTTTATACTCGTGCATCAATTTGTGGTCGTATGTAATGATATAACGATTGAAACCATTATTTGTGAATTTGTATTACTGTGGGTTATTTTAATTTAGATTTCGTTTAATAATTCATATGTAATAAAAAAATTTAGGCCTGGAAACAGACAACCGATCATTAAGTTGTATAATTATTTAAACAATTTTTTTTTCTAGAATAAAGTTTTCTGTTCTAGAAAGATATCAGACATTCATGGCCATTCAAACTGATTGATTTAATTACCGCTTCTATACGGTGTGTGAACTACGCGACTAACTGTAGGCAATTAACATTTAATCTCACTTTAATTAATCCGGATTTCACTTGGGATCATTTATATGTAACGAGTGCCTGGGTACCGAAGAGTTGAACCGATAGAAGTGAGCCGTGGGCGTGTTTGGTGTGTTCAAAGTACGAGGCGAAAAATTTTATGCAAATTGACAAGATCGATGATCTTTTAAATCGGTAAATCTTTAAAATCAATTTGGGAGGCGAGTATGGGTGATGCTGATACGGGAACCATTTATTGGATAACCAATACTTCTTCCTCAGGTCACTCCAAGTAGTTCGCTATGTTTGGTGACTTAGCAGGGGTGTCCTTGTTCATGGGGTGAGGTTTGTCTAGTTCTTGGCAGTGAATGCGTCTGACCACCTACTGTGTGGTGGGTCGGATAAGGAGGGGCCGATATAGGAAGACCCTTTGACCTCTCCAGGCGAAATCTTGATCCATCATTTTTCACCGCAGTGGGAGGGATGGATTCATACCGATATTCTGAATAAACCGACACACATATTCCTGACCATACCTCGTACCTTTTTCTTTCTCGGAGCTTAGTCTTTTTCCCTTCCTTAAAAAACCCTCCACCCAGCATCTCCAATTAATAAAAAAAAAATGTACTGATCAGATAAACGAGAACTCCCAGAGTGGTAGATACTGTCGATTTCAATCTGGTGGAATACGAATATCCATGATAGAAAAGTTGCTTGAAATGGCTTCAACCGTATTTGCTGACCAGATCAGGACCAAGTACTTATTAACCTTCAAGTTCTGTCAGACTCAAAACATACCCCAATTGAGGATAACAAAGTGGTATTGGCTGTGGACAATTGGGAAACTTATGCGATATTCATATTTTAAGAAGATATTAGAAGTGCTTTTTAATCCTTTAAGATATTATTAACAAATCCCAATTGCATCTGGGATTTGAAACCAAGACCTCTCGGTTCAATCGGAACCAATTGAGCTAATGCGACCTTATTGCTTGCCGTCATTTTTATCGATATCATACTTTTATTTAAGAACTTTTAAGTAAACCGAGAGGTCCTGGATTCGAGTCCCAGATACGACCGTTACCTTTTTTTATTTTCTGTGTCCTTTCCGTATCATATTTAATTTGAGATTTTTTAAGATTACCTTCGACGATTAAAAAATATTGCATTGCGCTTCACACATTTTTAAAGCTTCATACATTTAGTTTGACTTATTTAACTCAGCTCCTCACAACTTCAAACCTAAAATCAATAAATAACGTTTCCTCAATACTTATTACTCTACACGTTTTAGATCCACCCCCTTCCCCTCCCTCCCACTATCCCATCCCCGTAGGATAAATTTGTAACATTTTTGTAATTTAACAATTAAGACATTTGAATGAAAACTTAGTATTGCTTCAGTTTTTGAATATTTTATATCTCATCATAATTATTTTTAATTGTTGGTTTTACAAATAATATGTTTATGTATATAATTTTTTTTTTATTAAAAACTTCAATAAATTGTTTCCAATAAAATTTGAAGATATATGTGTGTTCGTGAGCATCTGTGGGTCCAAATTAAGTTCGTTGCCATATGTGAAAAGATTTTTAATATATTTTAAAAATCGGTATACATCACACTTATGGGAATTTTGCATTCAGTGGCTGTTGCTAAGTACTGGATGATAGCTCATGACTATTTAGTTGGCGTTCTCCACTCCCCCCGTTACTGACTGGAATATACCTCTCCCTTCTAGTTTATTGGTTAATCAATTCTGCATGACGCTGTTTGGCGGTGTAAACAGTTCTGTTCGGGGTAAATGACTGCGCGATGATGCAAAGGTGATATATTAGGATTAATGTTTTAATTTTGAATGGACTGTGTTAAATGTTTGTGCGATATTGTAAAGGTTAGGTTGACAATCAATGTATGTAACAGTATAGAAAGATGTGTTTTTTTTTGGTTTTGAAGATAAAGGGTTAAAAAATACAATGATTAAATAAAAGAGATTTTTTAAACGGTATTGCATTTTTTATTTTTGTCGTCTTCAGACTGGTACATTTTATTCTCAGGCTATGGGCTATAAACAATTTTGGGTATCAGGGGTATAAAGGGGCAAAATTGTATATATCCCATAGTCTAAGAATAAAATGTACCAGTCTGAAAGCCGTCACAGGCTGAAACCGGTCACGGACAAAAATGAAAAGTGGAATATAGTTTAAAAAAGTGAATTTTATTTAATCATTATAATGGAATTAACAGTTTTAAAAATAGAAATATTAAAAAATACTATTTTCGTTCTTGGTCCAAGACGGTTAATGAAAACAAAATTAATGACAATAGAAACAACGTAGTAACATAGTGAAAATTTTCAGGTACGAAACTGTACGGGAAGTTAGTTTTTATTCGACAATCCAATAGTAAGCGTTAATGTGAAGTATTTAAGGATTATTATTATGTAATTTGAATGTTTGCCCATCTTTATTACCAGATATAATATTTAAAATAAAACTATTTTTTATTAACAAAAATCTAGGGTTATTTACGGAAAAGGCAAATTTTTTTATTTAAAAAAACACACTACTACGGCCGAGAATCGAACTCCGATCAACTGCTTGAAAGGTAACTATGCTGACCATTACACCACTAACTATTTTTAGAACAGCGGCATAAATTCTTCATGTGTACTGAAAATAAGAAGTATGTATTTCGGAATATGGAGTGTTACGTACATCACATTACATCGAATCCGAATTAATATTTTTTAATAATACGTGGGTTAAAAAATGATGCAATTTTTATTGATTATTTCAGTGTTTTTTATGGTTATAACTGTTTTTTTTCATATCTCAGGATTTTTTCAGCATCTAAACATAAATTTCAAAGTCTCCATTATTTTTCCTAATACTTAATTTATGCGTGAATAAAAAAATAAAAAAATTATGTTCCGTGTAAAATGCAAAAAAAAGTATTTCCGTGTTTCAGATTCTAAACTTTATTTTCAGCAGCTCATTTTATTTCCTTAAGGCTTAATTTATTTAGAATTTGTGAAAAAAAAAGAAGAAACAGTGCACGGGTTTCTTTAAAACATACCATATCCCTAAAACACTTTTCCGGCATACTGGGCCGTAGCATTTCTCCTGTTCTCAGATCTTCCCAATAGGTTCCAATCTTTTAACATGCAGTCAGTTCACCTCTTCCTTGGTCTTCCTTTCGTTCGTTTCAATTTGGTCATGATTCTGATGTTCTCTCTTGCATGACCATCCCATCGCAGTCATTAAAATCCACAAAACCTTACAATGCTATTATGCGCAATTGGATTATCGAGTTATACTTCTGTATTTCTAGCGAATGTCAAAAATACGTGAACTGCTCCATTCAAAACAAGTGGAGGGCTTGTGCTATCATTTTCTACCCATCAGCTAAGAATTAAGTTTGAACTACATACTAATGACATAACTTCATTTGCCTAACTTCTATCAGAAAGTTACGATCGTGATACCAATCTAAAGCAGAAGACAGAGATGAATCATTCTTCAACTATTGTTGAAAGAGCTTCACCGCTAGCTAAACCACAAAGCCCCAAAAGCTACCTGAACTCCGAAAGTAAAATAATTTAATATTTTATTTCATTCAAGCGAAAATTATTTTCCGTTTTCAATAGCAACTTTAACTTTTTGCCACAAATTTAGTCACCCGCGGACGACATCTGGAGTAAGTGAGATTTTAATTTGAAATTTAAATTTATAAAGTTTGTTTTAAACACGGCTGGAGTTTTCTCAGACTGATTCTCTTCCTATGTTCCCATTCGCGCTTTCGTGTCATGGAAATATGCATTATTTATAATCTTTATTTTGTGTAAATATATATTAACCATCGTTATAACTTCACGACAAATATTTATGCCATAATGAATTCTGGGAAGAGCTTCCTGTTTCTGTTTTTTAATTTATAATTTTATTTTTTTTATTTTCGCCGTTTCTGGTTGGAGTATGCAGCATTTACTGTTGAGCTGGAAACATTTTCACCCGTACCAAGAAAGCTTTATATGTTAAAACCTTGAAAATGGTCTAATGTATGACCGAAAATTTTTAACAGGCATATGATTTTTTTTGTGGAAGTGTAAGGTATTTTACGACTGGTTTTAAACCTAGGGTGGAAGCTAGGAGTAAAATTTATTCAGTGAAACTTAAAACTAATTTTTAACCGAAGTGCCGACGATCGCGCTAGCTTTCTTGAAGATATTATAGAAGTACCCACATGGAAATTATTTATTTATCTTATAAAAAAAAACATTTATATAAACCAATACATTGCAAAAGCGATACAAAAATAGAGTAATAGTTTAAAAAAAAGGGTAGAAGTAGGTACAAAATATAATTATAACAGAATAGCTACTTTTGCTTAAACTTGTTGTGGGTCATGTGGAAAATATCAATATTTCCTTCCAGGCACTTAATTAACCTATAAGTCTTCCCAGGGTATCACCATCGATAAGTCAGTTCTGCACCCGGGAAGAAACAAAAGTCCGTGTTGGCGGCAGGGTGTCAGGAATTACTAATACATCATTCAAGAGTTTATGTATATTTCTCACTACCATTAATGGACTAAGCAAGAAGGCTTCCATTCTAGAATTAATTTTTATTTGTTTTGAAGAGTTTTATCCACTATTTACATTTGTTGCTTAATTTTATCGAAGCTATTAAAAAAACTAAGAAAAATAATAATCTAAGTTTAAAAATTCAAATATTAATACATATTTTAAATTGTTTGCATTAGAAACTTTAGAAATAAACACTAAAATAAAATAATAAATAATAATTTAGCAAACAAAATAATATCACCCTTTAAAGCACCTTTGTTAAACATGTTTTTTGTTATTTTGACTCCTACGATCCCCTCTCCAAATCACCACTCCTACTCCAATTACCCTCACCTAATAATGTCTAATTATTTCTGTACTCGTTTAAGTTAAGTTAGTTTTAAGAACGCCAGTGAATGATACTGATGTGTCGAAACCTGTAGAAAATAAATAAAATTAAGTAACAATTGTACATAATGAGCAAAACTCTTAAAAACAAAAACAAAAAATGTTTTTGATCGAGATTATCTCTAAAGGAAATACAATATGCCATCGGCCAAGTGATTAGTAAGAAAATATGCATGCTGGGCGAACATTATTCGCAATTCCCAGAGAAGTCAGGTAGGGTGATAAATATTGTATATACAACACCCATAACTCAGACAATCTACGAGTATACATCGCCGAATGCTATCCAGTCAAAGTTTAGACAGCCTCGTATCATGTCTAGGCATCCACTTTTAAGTACCTATCCAATTAGATTATAAATCGTAAAAAAAAACAGATTAGGTTTTTTATATGGGTTCAATAATAAAACTATCCAGCTAATATGCTGGCATTAGATCCAGACTCAGCGGGACAAAAGAATACTTTATTTACTAACTTGCCTGTTGATTCTAGGTATTCTGTATATATTACCTAGGTATTGCCTAAGCATCTAATATATTAATTTAATTCACACTACCTGGGCATTCTGTTTATTCCCTGGTTTTATATTACATTTATCGGAGATCGTAAAGAGCATATTTTTATCACTCTGCATTTTTTAACAGTAGCTCCACGCAAGAGGCCTCAAGGAAAATAATTTCCTTCAGGGCCTATGTCATCTCTGGGGATGATGTGTAAAAGGTGTGAAGCTGAACGTTGAAGAAACCCACATTGTAGGACGGTGGAAACACAGAGGCCGGTAAATCATTCTACAGTCGAGCTGTTGAACTGAAGATCAAATCGTAGAAACGACAAATGTCAACTCTGTACAAATGTTGCGCGCCTCAAAGCATCTTCTACTGAAATACTGGTAAAACAAGGATAGCATTACCATCTTACGTCTGTGCTCTAAATATTGCAACCCGTTTGTTAATATATGGGAATCTATCAAACGGACCACCCTTTAACACGTAATACCCGGAGGTTCAAAATAAAACACATTCGACGATGGTGGGTCCAGATAGACCCGGCTGAAATGATGAAATTAAAAAGCTTTTTTATGCATTTTTCGTTCATATCCTTACTTTTATATGATATTATGTAATTCCTCATAAACTCATAACATATCCCTTGTGTTTCTTGTATAAAGATAGATGTTTTAGAAATTAGTATTCCGTAAATGTTGCGGTTCTTCGATATGCAGCAGCGCGGGGATACCACGCGAGAGCAAAACCACGACTAAATCGGTCGCGTCTTGAGACAACCGCTGCCCTTGGTCAGGGGAATGAAGAGGGTAGTGCGGGAGGGGGGATAAGGACTCGGCCCAGGAAGTCAGTGGAAGCGAACATTTTTGTTTCTATATTTATTAACATTTTCGGGAAATCGATGGTGTGCATTTACAAGTATATCTTGTTTTATTTAAAATACCAGAAATAAAATCACTTATTTAATTCTTCCTTGTTGCTGTACCTCTAATAGAAAGATGTGTAAAAAGAAAATAAATTAAATTTATAGCCATATTATATGATGATTGCTTATGAAAATATTAGAAAATATTATATAATGGCGTTCTTATTTGAGTATTTAATTTACTCACACATTTATTTGTCACAATTAAAACCATTGAATGACATACATTTTAGTTAAAAATACTAATACTTTTATCTTTCAACAAAACAAATTTAAATGAACAATTTTCATTAAAAAATTAAAGGAATCCTGAATTTGACAAGTCGATCTGCAACGGATTCACTCAGATTTTCTACACTAACTGCATTATCACTTCCATTTTCACTTTCAGATATTTCCTCTAGTAATATGTCTTCCGGATCACTTTCAAATTCTGGATCCAATGCTTTGAATTCCAAGTCGCCATCATCACTGATCTCACTGTTAAGTAGCTTTTCAATCTCATTATCAGCTAAATAATGTTGCCTTGCCATTGCGTTAGTACGGTACGAAATAAAAAAAATTAAAACAAAGTTATAAAAATATAATCACAATACTAGAAATGTGCCCGAATGGTTGACATTTTACTTTATTTTTTAGTTAAATTCGCAATATTTTTTGTGACGTTATTTTTGGGAAATACGGTGTTCTTCTACAGCAAAAGCGGAATCTTGCAACAAAAAAGGAGGACTTTTTTTTGAAATCTCAAAATGAATACAGTACCCGGGGTTTTCGACGTGAAGTTAGCTGCGTTCAATTTTATTGATATTCAAGCTTGTCAAAACCATAATAAGCGTTATTGGTAAAAAATTGCGAACTTTTTTCTAGGCACGGCACGCGGAATGTCGCCACAACAGAGAAGCAACATATGTGGGTTTGTATGAAGATGCTTTTAATTAACTGTCGGCAGCAACGGAATGCCGTTCTGTACCCGCTGGACATCTAGCTCTCTATGGCGGAAATTTAAAGTGTACTGTGTAGTTACAAGGATAATTTGATGTGGGAGTGAATCCGAGTTCCATCGTCCTGTCCCCGGCCTCAGCCTAATCCAGCAAATCACTTGTGGGCTGACGGAATGCATTATGGCTTCTTACCTGAAACGCAAGCATTGCACAAATGCCGTTCACGACCACGGCGTAAATTATTAAAAAAAACGATCTACATTGAAATCTACAAATCGACAGTTCCAACGAATAATGTCGGATGTGTAAATTCGTAACTTTGCATAAGAGCTGTAGGGTTTATATGCCAAATATCAAAAATCACAATACATTTCTTTATCTCAAAAACAATAAAAATGCAGACGAGAAACTCTAAACACGTGGAAACGAAATTTTAAATAGATCTAATAAGTAGTTACCATTTGCACATCCGACATTGTTCGTTGGGACCGTCGAAAATTACAATCATTTTAAACGCAATAACTAGTAATGTGTAATCCATCAATCGGTGGATTGCATATTAAAACGAACATGAGATAGTTAAATCGGTACATACTAAATCTTTCATTCGTCCGATTCAATCAATCACTCATTAGAATGCAGAAATGTGTTGAATTTTGTACAAGAATAGCTTTCGTGGCAAAAAAGAGGTTGTTGGGGAGCTTATTAGCACGAAGCTTACCACTGAAAGTCTAAAAGTTATGCAAAATCTGGCACATGGTGCGATGGTGTGCTTGCACTATTTCGAGGGCTTACGGCGGGAAAGCACTTATGCAAAAATAAACGTGTTTCGAGATAATTTTCTTTAAAGTCGTTTTTTAAAAAAACTTATTTACGACCAGTTACTGTAGTATTTGATGTTTTTGCACACCTATTATCTTATCTAAAAATTATCTTCTTGAAATTTCTATTTTTGAAACTGATAATACATGGTGGAATTCCATTATAATGATATAATAACACACATATAAAACTTATTTCCACTTTTATTTTATTTCACCGTGACCGGTTTCAGCTTGTTAAAGCCATCTTCAGACTGGTAAAAGTTAATCTTAAACTACGGTTTATATACACAACATGTGGGGGAGGAGGGGTGGGGAGATAATACAAGGGATTTATTCTATTACATGGGTTTTCTTTATATTTGTCATTAAGTCGTCTTTGACTGCCGACTTTCTAATTAGCAATTAGAAAGTCGGCAGCAATCACATTAGCAATCATCTCACAAGGCCTTGTAAATAAAAATGAAAAAGTGGTAATAAGCTTACTGGGAATAACCAACATAATTAGAAAGTCGGCAGTCAAAGACGACTTAATGACAAATACAAAGAAAACCCATGTAATAGAATAAATCCCTTGTATTATCTCCCCACCCCTCCTCCCCCACATGTTGTGTATATAAACCTTAGTTTAAGATTAACTTTTACCATTCTGAAGATGGCTTTAACAAGCTGAAACCGGTCACGGTGAAATAAAATAAAAGTGGAAATAAGTTTTATATGTGTATTACTATATCTTCTTGAAATATTTAGTAGGTAGGTAATGAAATATATATATATATATATATTTGTTTTAAACGTTAATTGAATGCTTCAAAGCTCCATAGCTCACGATGGATATGACCTATAGATGATAAACGGTAAAAGCTGGGTGTTAAATTTCACCGGGCTAATGTACAAGGATTCAGAATTTTTAGTGGTTCAATTGCAAAAGTTTCTAAAATTATTTTATTCGTCAATTTTTGAACCTTTTGTACAATGGTCTAGAATGGGCGATATAAATAGAAAACACAATATTATTATTTTCCATCACGTAATAATGTATTAAGTTTAAATTGAGAGCAAATCTGACGGCTAACAGACATTTAGACTCCCTAAGTTGAAAACGTACTACTAAAATATGCTTTATTTATGTTTTGATGGTCAATTTGACTTTAATGATAAAATTATTTTATATTTACGACATTTTGACTGGAAAATACTTTTTAATTTTCACTCAAAGAGACCTGCTGCCATGAAACAATAAGATAACGGTACCCTTAACAATCAGTATAAAAAAATACATTTTGCAGGTTGCTAACTCAATAAATACTACTAATCATTTATCTTTTAATTCTATACGGGCAATTAATAAAATTCATGAGTAAAATCCACAAACTGCAATCCTTTATTTATATGAAATAAGTTTAAAAATGTCTGAAAATAGGTACCTACAGTTTGAAAACCAGATAAAGTAATTTTTAACGTTTTACTCAAAATTCTAGCACGTATTTCATAGAGAATTCAAAAGATTACAGTTTTAGGATTATTGTCTTTGGAAACTTTATACATTTTCCAACTACCGATACAGAATTTACAGATAAAGCATTTGTGGTATTGCTTGAGTTAGCAACCTGCAAAGTGATGTTTAGGGCTATTTTTGAGTTGATGTGATGCAATAATCTGCATCACAATATTCTTCGTCTGAAGGTCAATATGATGGCTGTAAAGTACCTAGCCATTGAGATGAAGCAACGCTTTGATTTAGATTTAACAAAGGTCGTAGAGCTTGCAAAATTAAAAAAAATGCTTATATATTCGTGTATTACGTAGTTTTTCAGAAGTTGTGCGGAGCGTTATATTTCGGGAATCCAGAATGGTGATGGGTGATTTTTTTTTGATTGACGCCGCCTCCTACAAAATCAATTAAGTGCATTATCTCGCTTCCCAGACTCTTCACCAGAATTATATTGAAATTGTTTTTCACGATCTCAGCTCAAATATTCTATTTATATTGTTAAGAATACTTGAAAAAATAAATAAAATTCAATTATTAATTATTAATTATCTTTATTGAGATTTAAAAACCTGATTTTAATATTTAATTATTGTAGAAAATAATATTAATATAACCTAAATGAAACATGAAAACGGAAAAAAAACGACAGAAAATAAAAAGATTTGTCATTTTTTCCGTTTTCATGTTTCATTTAGGTTATGTTAAAATTATTTTCCACAATGATTAAATAAATAAAAGTTCGACTTTTTATTTGTACTCTTCCGTGTTTCAATTTTGCGGCTTATGGTTCAATATTAATTATAGAATAGATGTCTATTTATCTTAAGCAACGGTTAATTCGTTTCTTTTTATTAATTAAAAAAAGCAGTCAGTTTACGACATTAGGCTTCTTTTTTTAACACATATTCGTACACATCTATACGGTATTACCTATTATGTATCTGAAAGTAAACATTGGACGTATGATCCGAGGGGAGTGGGGGGGTCACTAGGTTCCCCCATAAAATCGCAAAGCGATAGAGACTTCATATTCCTTTTGTCCTTCCAGTGACTTGTAATACCGTTTTAAGGGGGAGAGGGACGTCGGAGAGTTATTATTTGTTAATTCAAAATAATGATAGTATTATTACGCAAACCGATAAACATAATGTTTTTAAACAGAAAAATATTTGTCAAAAATTTTATAAATTTACATAGGCTCAGCATTTATCAAAATCTAATCAGAAATATTAGTTTTTTCTGACCGTCCCATTGTATGTTTTACAAAATATTAAAAATACGAATATAATTTTTAAAGTGGAAAAAAGTATGTTTAATAATTTGTCGTTGCGTTTTTGTAAATAAACGTAACCAAAAATTTGTAATCCGTATTAAAAAAAAACAATGTTTTTCAAACATTATGTTTATCGTATTGCACAATAATACTACCATTATTTTGAATTCATAAATACTAACTCTCCGACGTCCCTCTTCCCGTTAACTGAACATCGCCAATTTTCGGTCAGCAGTCAATCACTAAATAATGCAAAATGGCAAAGGAGATAGAACGAAAGCGAGCGTGACTCAAATATATTATTTTACCCCGTTCCAGCAAAATGCATCTTTTAGGAGAGGATAATATCTCCAAAAAATAACTTTAATGGATTTCATAATGTGTATATTATATTTATGTGCAAATATGCATATATGTACTGTATGTACATATATATAATTATATATTTTTCATATTTTATATATTCTTCTCAAAACTCATTTGCTTGTATTGCTATCATTATGTTTTTTTATACTCATCTTTTGTTTAACTGAAATTCAACTGTTATAAAATTCTTTTTAATCTTTTACGCCTTTAAATTTATTTAATTGTAATCTCTTTGTTATTTCAATAATATATGATATCCTAGTTGAAAAACCACTCTTTTAAATTGCCATCTCAACGCAGGCGTTTCGTATCTGGTGAGATGGGCAATACGTAATAATAACAATTGTTATATATGTGTTATTAAATGAAAAAATATAATAGAGTATGTGATGTAAAAAATAACTTAGATGCCTCCCAAACTCTCGTTTGGGGTAAGTGCATTACCCCCTTCGGAACGGGAGTGTTAAATTTACAAGCTCTGAATAATATACAGCTAGTTTGTTACTTCCTAGTGCATACTACTGAGGCCATTAATGAAGTTTTCCAACATTTTCTCAAAGATTGAATTTCCCCGCAGTATTTCATAAATCAGTTAAGAAAACATAACACCATAGCTTTAAAACTAACTTGCCAAACTACCCTTAGCGTTTGGCCTGCCAAGGGATTAAAATGGTGAAATAAAACAGTATCAGGAAAGCACACATAGTGGGAGAGTTATTGAAGGGTTACGTAAGGATTGAACAGTTACACACGTTTAACTTTCACGTCTGTAGCATCGTTAGCGTAGATTTTGAGGATATAAAAAGATATATGGAAAAAAATATAGTTGGTTCGTTTGTTAGTTCTTCCTTTAGCCGCCTTCAAAGTTAACTGTGTAAATTGTGCGAATTCGTGCATTAAAAATCAATTCAAACATATTCAATGTAAAAGTTCATTTGACATATTGGCAAAAAATATCAACCGGTATGGATATGATGACCTCCGCGGCTGAGCGGTTATGCTCCATGCTTTCCGATCCAGAGGTCGCAAGTTCTAGACCCATCGTGTGCATGTGTTATGTCAGATATATATTTTTTTAAATATTTTATAAACGTGGTACTTGTAGAGTTAGATTGTAGGCATTTTTTACATTAAAACGTTATGGATATTTTTTAATTTTTGTTTTTGTTTTTTTTTTTTTTTAATTAGTATTATTGATTATTAAGGCATCTCAAACAAAAAAAAAAAAGATCTCACGCCGTTCATAAATCAAAAAGTTTTATAAAAAAAAATACACGGATTTTGATTATGTACACGCTATTGTAAGTGTTTGCACTGCCCACACTTACTTTACATTACAAATATCACACGTAAATTGTCCCCTATCTTAGTTTGAACAGTGTTCATACTACCATGTTTTACATAGGATTTCATACAAACTTTTGGGGGTGGGTCCAGATATTTCTTATCGCAGTGCAAATAAAAATAGTTCTTAGAAGCCTTTTTATCGTTTCAAACTGCTTCCAGTTTCAGTCTGCTCTTGGGTGTAATCTGACCATTCCCGATACTCTCTCACACGCGGCATATATCATTGTAAAAATTAAACACGAGATGAAATGCATACTTCAAAATCATTTTCACGTTGAGGGGTGAGTGTAAGCACTCACATAAACACGTTCGATTACCAGCGGGGTAAGCATTCGCACGTAAGTGTGCAGACACTTATCTCAAATTAAAAAACCTCCATTGTTGCAACTCATCCAGTTCAACATTCCTTGCCGTAGATTCAGAAACAATGAATTGCCTTTCCTCAGTCAACACTCTAATGATTATGGGTACCACTCTCCATTGTACAGAATATCGAGACTCGTTAACTCAAGCCAGGGCCTTAAAATTTTTGGTATCAGTCTAAATGATTTTTGTCAGTCTTTATGAAAATAAACCTTGAAGAAAACCATTCAATATGTCTAACATCATGGACTCTACCAAAATCCTAGTTCAGGCTTTGTTGACTTGAATGTTCTGTCAAATGTATATTTTTGTCATTGCTTCATTCACGTATTATGTATGTGCTAATAATTTTCTGTAACTCTTGTATATCTCACTTAGTGTCATATATTTTGTGGAATTGGACAACGATCCGATAAAAAAATAACATATATATATATATATATATATATATATATATATATACGTATACCATATAAGTAAATACATCACACCAAAACAATTTTTTTGTTTGTTTTTAAAATCGGATTAATAGTTAGTTGGGTGAGAATTTCCACTTTGCATCCCGAAATTAACAGGGTTTTATCAAAAATTGTTCTAGACTACACCGTTCAGACAAAATAACCCACACAATTGAACACACCACTAAGAGGCGAAACAAATAGTAGAAGCATGCGAAAACGTGTCAATTTTTTTACGTTTTCCCCATTATTCTCGCAACCTCCTTCAAGTCGACCCAGAGCCCCAAATAATTGAGAAATAAGAGCAAATGAAGCATGAATGAACTTGTCGCAAACATCTCCGCATACACTTACCCTCCGAGTACGGTTACGCCACGTAATTCTACACATTTGAATTACGTTCCAGAGAAAAATAAAACAGATACTCTTAGTATTATCACCTTGGTAAAAGTCCATAATTCAGAAATGACAATTGTTACTGCTTCACCAGAAATCGACTAGATAAAATATATTTCTATCAGAATTTCCGCGGAAGATGCGATGTCGGGGCAGTTCTTAGATAGTGGCCTTCCAAGGGAATAAAACCGTGAAATAAAACGGTACCAGGAAAGCATGAGTAGTGGGGTGGTTGCCGATGTGTTACGTAAAGCTTGTATGAATATTACGACTAGATTTACAAGTACGAATAAGCTTCCGTGTAAGTACTGTTTTCCTTCACGGCTGTCAGGGCGGAGGGGGGCAAACCTTATACCGCAATCAAAATAATATATAAACCTTCTCACATATGTAATATACACGGTGGCTGGTATTTAGTATTATTATATAGCTGTATAAAGGTTAGGTTGTACAAATATGTTATATTTTGGTAGTTTTATAATCCAGAAGAAAGTAAATTTAAAAATTATGGAATTTCATAACCCTAGAGACAAAGATATATTCAAAAATTGAGTAGGTGCGTCTAAGAATGTGTATTACAGTAGATAGCAATAATTAGACCACATTTTTTAAGCAAGGGTGAAGTTAGTATTTAGTGGTAATATTTAAACAATACATTTAATGACCGGTCAGTGGCTGAGTTGGCATCGCGTTTGGGTCTCACCCAGGCGTCGTGAGTTCAATTCCTCGACTGGCTAACAATATAAAATCCTCGATACAAGCAACATCTTCCGCTTACTGTGATGGTAGTAGGAGATTTTCAAATATTTTCAGATTATTCGTAACCCGGAAATATTTGTATTTCTTTAAAAAAATGATCAACATAAAATTCACAAAATATTTTTTAACAAAACCTTCGTAACCAATTAGTTAAGATAAAATAAATATCCTAAACTTTTTGTTAGTAAATAATATTTCTTATTTACATTCACCAACATATCGCATCGTGTACCATTCGCCCTGTATATACATTTAAGAGGGTTTTTTTTTTACATGTTTGTTTGGCTCTTTTCTGAAAGGATTGGGGTGGAAAATCTGATATTTTCAAGGGCACTTAGGCAATTTGATTTACACGTTAACGTCATTTTTGTTTTGATCATAAAAAACAAAAACAGATGTACGACTTCAATGGCTTAGTTGCGAATGCTCTTATATTTGAATATGGAGAAAATAGGATCGACTCCCGTTAATATTGTAGGCAGGTTTTTTTTTCTGGCACCACGTAAACGGATTTTATAAGATTTTTTTTTTATAAAGACCTAAAACTTTTGTTCCGACAAAGAATAAATGTAATTTTTCCTAAATAACGAAAGCTCATTTACAATACACTGGAACAAGCTTTAATTTAGCTGGGAAGTGAAAGATCATTATTTAAATATTAAATCTAGAACTTAATGTGGCCAAAGTTTATTTATTGAAAAGCAAATTGTTATTTATAAATATTGTTTACACAGTATAAATATAAAACTAAGCGTAGATTTGTCGAGCTTATAAATCTTCATGCATCAAAGAAAAGTTCATAGAACGTAAATATCTAGTACAAAAAATGCATCGGGAATAATACGTTTGAAATATAATAATAATAATAATGTCTTTATTTTAGCAAAACAAAGCGGTGAGTGCAATACTCTGTCTGCCATATAAAAAAGAAAATATAGAAAAATGTATGATGTGGAAATAGAAGATAAAAAAAATAACATATTTAGCACTTATGCTATCGTGGCTTGAGGGAAATTCTCCATATATGGTGTAGGGCGCGCCCTGCCACTGGCCGACGGCCTGGACAAGAGTGTTTTCCGATCTCCGGTAGCGCTGATTCGTCCCGGCTGTTCTGTTGCGCATCAACGCAGCGAACCCATGCACCGTGCCATCTTCGAACATCTGCGTGGCGCTGCATCGCCAAGGGAGGCCGAACATCGCCCAGTAAGCATGGTATAGGTATATACTTACTTACGTAGTTTGACGGCTACCTCCGCGGTCAAGGAGTAAAGCTTTGGTTTGGAATTCATTCGACGGGATCTCGCCGACTAGAAAGCGACATTTCGGTGGGACCAACATGTCGGGCATCCCATCGACGTGCGACCCTAATATCGGAACCGCATCTATTAATTTCCACATAATATTCGTTAGCGGGGTCCCGCCAAAAGCCACTTTCCAGCCGGCAGGATCCCGATGAATGAATTTCGAAACAAGGCTTAAGTTGCTAGACTACGAATCCAGGGATGACGGGTTCAAATTACGTGAATAAGTTTGTGTAATTTTACATTCAATTAAGTAAAAATATATTCCTGCACGTTCCAGAGTGGTAGACACTCTAAGTATCGCCCTGGTGAACGACCACCATTCGGAATAGAAATATTACTTGACATAGTTTCAGTCGTGTTTTGTGACTAGATCTGAATAGCCAGAAACTTTCTTACTGTTCTCTTTCCTTTATCTTTCCACGCCCCACGACCATCAGCCTCATAATATACCCTGATTGGGGGTGCCATAGTCCCACTGGCCCTAGAGCGATTGGGAGCAGTTGGGACCCGTTGCGGTATTCACATAAAAAAAGGTAAGAGATTTTTTTCGGAGGAATTTAATCTACAATGCGATCAATGTCGAAAGAATTTCAAGTAAATAAAATAATATGTTTATTCCGCACTACATGGATACCGATGAGTAAAGGCAAGATGGAAAATTCTTTGATTTATCTAAAGCAACAGGAAACAATCGCATATTTCATTAGAAATTGTTATAGTCAAATTTATAAAATGCATTTTCAAAGAAAAAAAGAAAAAAAAATTACCTTTGTAAACATATATGCTGGCTTTGCCTATTATGCGAGTAACATTTATTTTTCTTATTGAAAAATCGAACGAAAATTTCACGTTCACATCGTTTCATCATACATACACTTCTTATGGGTTAAAAGTTCTTATGTTGATCTAGAGAGTTGCACAAATTTTTCATGACATCTGAGCTCAACGTTTGGAAGTTTTTTTCTGTTAAATAAAATTTCCTTGTCCTGTAGTAACGATATTGAGTTTCAAAGAATATTGCTTGAAATTTCTGATATTTTTAAAAGTTGCGCTGTGATTTTAGTTTGTTGACAAATTAAACCATAGAGTTTTTTAACTTGGATGCCAACTGTATTTGTACATGAAATATTTGAATGAAAAACCAATAACTTTGTGTTTATTTTATTTTAATTTTATTTTTTAATTTATATATTTTTTTATAATTTTTTTTATATGAATACCGCACAAGAGTCCCAATTGCCCCCAACCGTCTGGAGCCAGTGAGATTATAGAATTCCCAATTGAAGAATATTATGAGGAGAAGGGATTGGGGAGGGGAAGGAGAAGGGGAAGAGAGAGGTGAGGAAATATCTGGTTATTCAGATCTGGTCACCAAACACGGCTAAAAGCCATTTCAAGCAACGTTTCAATTCTGAATGGTGGTCTTTCACCAGGGCGATACTGAGACTATCTCCCACTCTGGAACGTGCGCAAATATACTATATATTATGTTTAAATGAATTAATTGTGAAACAACACAAATTAATAAAATAAAATTTTTGAATTTGAACCCGCGACCTACGGATTCGTAGTCGAGAGCCTTAACCCTCGACCATGGAGGCCGTCATATATTAATTACATTCAATGGGACCTTGTACCCGATAAGCCACTGCAAGTATCTAATCAGCAGGAGGTTCAACAATACTATGTAATACAACATTAAATATCAATCATCATATATATGTACCGCTAAATTAGAACAATGTATATGCATGCATGTTGTGATCAATGTACATGGAAAAAATATTTGTTTTTTTTAAATATGAAAACATTGTTCTTATATAGATAGAGTCCAATTACATAATACGGATTTAAATAATATTATCAAAATATCAACAACTATTAAACAAATTGAAAAAAAAATAATAGACTTAATATAATAGTCACACTTAAATAATTTGAAAGATACCCGCAGCTATCAAGGATATCATCATATTTGTTCAGTAGACAATGTAAAAAGGGGCAAAATAGCGTAAGTACTGCAAATATCAAGGAGCTGTACAACCAGGGAGATCGTCATATTTTTTAACATCAATACACAAGGTTACTTTCCAAAAGCCAACACTTTAACATCAGTGAGTATTTCGTCATAGAACAAATGTTTTTAAATTCGTATAGCAACTTGTTTATAAATGGTACAATATATTCAAGGGTTCGTTCACCATACTTATTTGGAAAAATTTGCACTATCATTCCTTTACTTTTAAAATATATTTTTAGATTTTTTTTCCACCCCAAATAGATTCCACACTAACCATTTCATTATTAGGGCATATAGTATTAAAATAATTACAAATCTAAATAATATTAATATTCAACAGAATTGTAAAAAAATGAATATTAGAATGATATATGAATTTTTCAGCCGAAATTAGAGTTGATATTATTTGTCTTGCCAGGGTTTTACCGATTTAACACATCAAAGGATGTTTGTAACCGAGGATCAAAGGCTTTATTCCGGAAATTAATTGATTGTCTAGTGAGGAGTTAGTACAATATACAGGAAGTGACGCTATCCCATACTAAAAGCCATAAAATATTTTTAATGAACACGAAAATCATTATTTATACTCAATTTTTCTAATTCTTTTGCTGTAAACGTGAATCCATTGGTAAAAATGCTGACTGATTGTTTGTTGGTATTCAGAAACTTATACAAACATCAAAGGCATCATATGAAATACATAGATGAATAGGCTAGGCAGTAAGTAATTTGATAAAAACGATGAGACGATATATTGAAAATAATTTTACATAAAAGAAACAATAATAAGACCCGAAAAAGAAGGGGAGAAATACCAATAATGTGAAAATTTTGTTTGACGAGAAAAAAATGCTCAGAAGAACGGTAAGAAATTGTGTCGTTTTGGCAGGACTTGCTCACGCATATTGCTTAGTGCTAACTTCTTATGGATTAGACTAATAAGCTACAACAATGAATCGTTTCAATTCTGCATCATGATCTTTTACAAGGGAATGCTGTGTGTATTTTCTGTCTGTCATAATTACAGTTATTATACGTATGTTTTTTTTTACATATAATTAATTTAAAAGAGTACTACCATGAATATAATATCAGAATATCTGTACACTAATAATTTATTTGTAATTTGATGTAATTTGTGTATATGAACTGAGTTTTTATAACTGGATTGTTCTCAAGTAATTTTTATTTTTTTATTTATTTATTTACGGACAAATGTTCAATTACACAAAATACATAACACGAAATGAAATAAACAAGAGCTGCAGAAAAAGAACAGCACGTTCATAATACAACAATGAAGCAATGACAAAAAGACGACAAAAATATACATTTGAGAGAACATTCAAGTCAAAGTCTGAACATGGTTTTAGTAGACCCATGATTTTAGACATTCTAAATGATAATCTTAGAGTTCTAATTTCGTAAAGCTCTACAAAAGTCATTAACACTGTTGCCAAAAATTTAAGTGTGAACATCTGTAAAAGCCCAGTATAATCAAATTGCAAAAAAAAAAATTAAATAGAAATATACGAGTATCTATATAATATATGCATAGAATACAAATATAAATATATCTATATAATATATGCATATAAAGATATACACAATTTTTTTCAAAGCAACTTACCATGTACACCTAAAATTAGTTTATTGTAAAGTGTATTTTAAGTTTTTACTTAAAAATTTCATAATTTTTTTCAAATTGTATTTCTTTAGGAAGTTCGTTAAAACATTTTATTGCTGAATATGTGTAATGGTGTTGAGCTGTTGTTGTATTAGTTTAGGGATTATTATTTGACCTGTGATTCTCGGCCTGGTGCTGAATGAATCTAAGTTTTTAATAGATTTGAAGTAATGAATTTTTTCGATATATTCTATTTAAATCTAAAACTTTAAATTACAAATAAAATCTTCGCTTATTGTAATGGTAGTAGGAGATTTTAAAATATTGACAGGTTATCCATAACCCAAGAATGTTTGTCTTTTTTTATTTATTTATTTATAAAATACATGATATTTAATGGAGACATTTACATTGAGTAGATACAGTAGATCACCATACTAGGCGGCTGCCTGTTTCATGGTGACCAATGGAGTATAGTTACTTTGTATGAAGTCTAGTGTAAACATATGGATTTATAATATTAATTATATTAACATGCTGACAATTGGAAAAAATTATAAAAGAAAGTAGAAGATATAATAGAGAAAAAGACATGCGTAAGGATTAGATCACAAAAATATACATATATATTTTTTTATATGTGCAAGCATGCACGCAGGTGCATAAATGCATACACACGCAAACACATACGCATATAATATACACATATATGTACGCATATATACACATATGTGACACATATACAGCCACATACAGACATCCTTATGTATGTATACATATATGGTACACACACATACATATGAACGTACAAATGAACATACACATATATACCCACACACCTAAACAACATATACACCTCTATCGGAATACGAGAAATAGGCTACTAACACTATCACAATCACTCATTAAAAAGTCCCCAAGCGCCTTCTTAAAACTGTGGTATTTAGTTATTGTTAAATTAAATTATTAAATTATTTCAATTGTTAAATTATTGAAGATTTTAGGAGCAAGGAAATTAAACTGTGACTGTGCCAGTGATGTTTTTGTTGCTGGAATAATATAATTGGATCGGTTGGAATATTTAGTCTTGTAGTTTGATTCGACAATTTTTTTTAATATATTTGAATTTAAAATACTTCCTTTAGAATGTTTTTTAAAGGATCAAAGAGGGCCCAAATAATGTCGCATGTACAGTACATGTATCGTAAGCTATGTTAGAGTAAAGCGGATTGGATTAAAAAAGCACGTAATCTACATTATTTTAATGTTTTATTCCGACTAAATATAAATAAAATAAAGCCTTTCACACATTTCTAAAAGACATATCAAACGCGTATCCAACAGTTTTCTATTATTAGTCCGAGCAAGCCAGGCTGTATAAAATCGCGTGAGGCCAGGCGATCTTTTCGTCAGAAAGCAGAAAGTAGAATTCGCCCCCCACCTAGCGCTAGCCTCTCTCACCTACCCACATAGTTCCCCCTTGTCTACCCTAGCTCCCCCGGTCTACCTTGCCCTGCTCTACCCTAGTATCCCCTAGTCTGAAAACCTTCGCCACCCGTAACTCAAAAAGTCCAAAACTCCAAAACACAACCCGGCAGGACAAACGATGCTCGAGGAGCAGCCGTGTTACCTTTCTAATGTAACTAAACGCTGGCACGAAAGGCGTTACGGCCATAACTTGGAACGATAAGTCCGACCGTAAAATTTCAATTTTACATTGTGCCTTTTATGCCGAATTGACACGTATCGCGTAATACGTCTGGTAAAAATTGAATTGAACCACCTAACAACTGAAAAATTGGGAATTCCAAATTATTTTTAATGTTACAGACTGTCACGCTTTTGTCCCATTTGCCCACCTTTGGGTAGGTCATATACATACGTAGAATGAAATAAATAAGTTTAAAAAAAATCAGTGATAATTATAAAAACTTTCCATAAGGCGTTATCTAGGCTACATTAAAAATTTACACAGCACTTGAGAGTTATATATCTATATAATCAAATATTAACGGCTTCCGTGGTCAAAGGGTAAGGGTCTTGACTACGAATCCGGAGGTTTCGTGTTCAAATCCCGGTGTGCGCAAGTAAAATTTTATTTAATTAATTTCTATTGCTTCACAAATAAGTAAAAAAAAATAAAAAATTTTCGGCACGTTTCAGAGTGAAATATACTTTCAACATTGCCCTGGTAATATACCACTATTCAGAATCGAAACGTTGCTTGAAATGGCTTGAGCCGTGTTTGGTGATCAGATCTGAATAAGCAGGTACTTTCCCATATCCCTTTTCCTCATTTTTCCTTTACACCCCAGAGGTTATATGTCAATTTTACCCACTTTACAGGTCTCAAAACAGTTGTCGAAATTGCTTAATTTCTAAACGAATTGACAAGAATAATTTTTAGAAAGCGATTTGCATGACGGAGTTGCCAAGGAATTACCTCTAGAAAGTAGTGGCGTGCAGTCCACAAAGGTTGAAAAGCTATGCCGACCCTAAGAAAAAAAAACTATAAGAAAAAAATACAAAAAATTAATAAAGTATTGCTAAAGTTTTTTGATGATAATGTATATATTCCAGCAACTTGTACGCTCGTTTATTCTGTTGGCCATAACAATCAGCAGAAGATGATAATAAAAAAAATAATGTACATTTCATACACGAACTTGAAAATACTATACATAGCCTACCTTTGGTCATCAAGCAGTAGATGTCAATACTAGATAGATAATGAATTCTCATTGAAATGGCAAATTAACTCATTTTCGGGACCAATTGTTTTTTATTTAATCATTAAACCTTTGGGTACAGAAATATGGTACTGCATATTGGAATACATCTAAACACCTCTGCTTACTTAGCTTATGCGTTGAATACGACAGTTTTTAAACCTACTCGGTTTTTACTGAATCAGGGTTTATTCAAGACTTAATAAAATGAGAACTCAAAGAAGAACTTGTGAATTGGTCGTTGAATGCTTCTCGTATTTCCCTGTAGCGGGCCTTCCACCGCCGGAACCATGGCATGATAAAAAACAATGTATAAAATGAACAATAAATTAAAAGCATTGGCGAGGGGGTAGGTGGCCACTTAATTAAAAATTCTTAGGAGGAAATAAAAACATCATACAAGTAATCAGTGTTTCTGTTTCAATGGAAAAATACACATTTTTCTTGTTTATTAAAGTTGGAACTAGTAACTTTACTTCCGCTTTTAAATGTTTCATTATATCAGAAACCATTAAGATCATCATATAACGTGAAAATTGTTTGATTTTAGTGTAATTGAGAAATGCTTTTAGTTTTTCTTTTATAATCAGGAACTCCAGTGAAAAGAATTATGACTTAAACAAAAACATACGTTTTTTAATTATTATTATTATTTTTTTAAATGATTTGAAGTACTCAGTGGAGTCATATTTATGATATTAATAATAATTACTTTGTTTTAACACAAACGTATTTAATCAAACATGTAGATATTTACATATTAAATACAGTGTTTTTAAACAAAGTGATTAGTTTTCATTTAAAAAAAATATAAGTACTTAAATATCTTTAAAAAATAAAATACGTTCACATAGATCAACAAACGCTGATTCTGAATATGTAAGTATAATTGTATACGTGGAATTAATAAATCATTATTCAAAATAGTTAAAACGATAAAAGACTTAAGCGGCCTGTGATTGTTCGGCGGGTTTTGACAGAACTTAAGCCGCTCCCTAACGGGCCGGTCAAATATTTTTTTGAATTCTTGTTAATTAGCTATTTATTTTGGAAGTTGTTGATTTCATACCGACCTGTGTGGGAGTGGCCTTACTGTTGAACGACAAATCTATACTAGTATGACATCATCTAGCCATATTTCAATCGTTTTGCACGGGCAAGCACCGACCGAGATTGTCAGCTAGAATATTTTGATGTGTTGGTGGCCGCTGCGACTGCGCAGTTCGTATGAACACGTACTGTCATCACCGCCATCTTCGTCAGTTAGGGTCATTGGGCGCTGACATTGTTAGAACTGATAAGTTGGATAACGATAAATGGATTGAATTGGTCAGGAAATTTAGGTTATAAAATAATAGAAAATATGGGAATAGGATTATATAATCTTCAAACATGTTGTGGCAGACGCTAACGCTCTGTTGACAGTTCAGTTGACAGCCGCAATCGCACCTGTGCTGTGCTACACTGTGTAATGTGAATACTTGCGTCTGTGCTGTGCCGGTACTGTACTGTTCTATTCTGTGTGGTGCTGGTAGATATTAATAGACCTTTATCTGGCCATCTGAATAAATGAGCGTACAAATTCAAAGAAAAATACACTTTGACAAACAATTTTTTAACTTATTTTTACGGTTCACTTTTCTTATGGTAAGTAAAGCTTTTCAGCCTGTATGAGTACTCGCCACTGGATACAGGCTATACAATTAGGTAGGTAGACAGGCAGTAACATAATTTTAATAGTCAATCGACAACGTTAAACGATTTATACTCGCATGGCTGTAAGTTGGGGTGTTTCTATTATACAGTAAACATCATTGCGGGAGTAATTTTAAGTAATTAGAACACGTCTTTAAGTAAATGTTTAGTATCTATTTGCAAAGGTTTTGAGTAAAGCGCACTTAAGGGATCAATGTAGTGTTAATAAAATCAGATGTGCAGTTTGCGGATTGGGACCGAGCACCTTTACTGAGTCAAGCCCTCGATCACGTAACCTTATACTGACTGAACCATAGAATGAAGAATACACACTAGAAATTCCTCCCATACAGATTTGAATGGAAGCCTTGTCTTTGACTCTTATTAAACATATTGATTTATTTTTTACCTTAGTGGATTAGAGCGCACGGGTCCTGGGTTCAAGTCCCAGTTGCCACCGTTATCTTTTTCTTTTTTGTGTCATTTCGGTTTCATGTTTCATTTTGAGAGTTGTTAATATTATCTCCAACGACTTAAAACATATAACAATGAGATTTATAAGCTTCAATTAATTAAGATATTTTTTTTTTCATTTATTAAAAAAATATAACATAATTCGTATTATATCAATATGTTAAATTACATGATTTTTTTTTCTTCCTTTTTTTCTATTTTCCATAAGTTGAGCTCCAGTCATGGTTATGGGAATAGTATTTGCTTTACTCTCCACACAGTATCTCCAAATATTACGTAGGCATTTGATTGAAATTAAATGATGATGAAAAAAAAGTTTCTATTAGAAATTTTGTGGCCCGAATGCCAGACTTTTGTATCTCGAAAAAACGCCCACAACGTATTCCATGTGCTCTTCTTTATTCTATACACTGAACAGCTAACTCCTAGAAGACTATACCGATTTGAAAGAAAAGTGATGTAGTAAGTTTTGATTTCGAGTCCCAGGCAAATAGGCCACTGAAATGTAAGCGTAAAAATACGGTTCCTGTTGGATTTATCTTCGTTTGGTAAAATCTTGATATCCGTATTTAATTTGTCAATACCATAAACACCAAGATAATGTGTTTACATATGAACAATGATTAATTTAAATAGATAGAACATATTTGTTTATAACCAAATATAAATTATTGCACAACACGTGCAATAACCCCGTCGAGAGCTGGTATTTCACAACACCGAGCCAAGAGCCTATATTGCACCAAAAATGCAAAAGCAAGTCAAGATTGCCCCACAAATGTAATACCGAGCCGAATAATAAAAACTAAAAATACTTGCAGAACTTAATAATAACATTATTAAATTTGATTTACATTAAACTAAAAAAAAAATTAAGTTCTTCGAATTAAACATAAAAAACAATTAATATAGAATTTCAGAAAATGTTTTATATATTTAGTAAGAAGTAAGGACAAGATAGAGCTTACTTAAGGCACACGGACACGCTATTGATACATTTCTGTTGGTTTGTTTTCCGCTTTAAGTATTATGGAACAACTTAAATCACTTGTTGAATTATGCGAACACTCCAAGTCCGTAATAATATTACTCATACGGTTTACTCAGGCAATATTAGGAAAATAACACAACATTCCGAGTGTGATTGTCAAATCGACATGCGATTCCATTGTTCCCTTTTCAGCCCAGTGTTATTATTGTGTAGCCGGCATTATTCCGCCGATAAGGCAATCAGGTAGTTTCAAATCATTAGCCGTAATTTAATATGTACGAATTGAATTTGTGTCCATATTTTGTGCTCTGGCAGTCAACAATTCGGGCTGCCGTTAATAATTCAGGGGTCAAAACACGACTGTATGGTACTAAGCGTTACGCGGGCGGAGGCGTGGGTGATTTTCGAGTGTACGTACTCGACTACCCTTAATTCAGGGTGGAACTTCAGGTTTCAAGTGCAGGGGGTCAGAAATTTTTTTTTTTTTTTTGTTGATGCATAAGTTCATTGCGATTTATAAATAGATATATTATGTGTCATTTTTAAACTGGTTTTGAAATTTGTGGTGGAATTCCATTGTTACGATTTAAAAAAAATATTATTTTGTTCCACTTTTCATTGGAAAACTTGACCAGTTTCAACCCATTGTTCCTAACCACCTGAAAAAAGCGGAACTAAGGTGTCCCGGTTTGAGGAATGCCGTAAGGTTTAAAGGTCAGCTCCCAAATAGCCATACTTTGCAGGTTGCTAACTAAAAAAATACTACGAATGATTTTCCTGTAAATTCTATATGGGTAATTAGGAAAATGTATAAGGCTTCAAAAGTCAATAATCCTCTAACGGAAATCGTTTTAATTCTATATAAAACACGTACTAGACATTTATATAAAACGTTAACAGTTGCTTTCACTGGTTTTTAAATTGATCTATTTTCAGATATTTTGGGACGTATTTCATAGAAATCAAAGATTACAGTTTGATGATTTTTGTCACTGACATTTTCCGATCTACCCAGATAGAATTTGTAGTATTGCTTGAGTTATCAGACAACAAAGTGTGTATTTTAAGTGGGAATTGAAATAAAAAAAGTTAAAAATAAGTAAAATATACATTATGCATTTAGTATTAACGATGGACACTGCGAAGTTGTCCGAAATGTTTCAACATGGTTAAATATTAATAATAATAGAATAACAATATTTTTGTTCGCAGTGAAAAACTTGAATGTATACACAAACTAATGTAGATGCAAAATAATACTTATAGGTAAGTTGGTATCCTGTGAATTTAAACAATTTACCACGGAAGGTTCACCGCGGAACATTCATCTCGGAACATTTACAGCGGAACATTCGCACCGGATCATTTACCGCAGAATATTTACAGCGAAAAATTCACCGCGGAACATTCACAGCGGAACATTCACCGCGGAACATTTACTACGGAACATTCACCACGGAACATTCCCCGCGGAACACTCACAGCGGAACGTTTAAAACGGAACATTCACCGCGGAACATTTACTGTGGAACATTAAACGTGGAGAAAATTATTATGTCTTTTTTGGAAGTTTGTTTTATTGGCAGAAATAAATTACTACAAATAATAGCCGATATTAAACGGAAGTAAATTTAAAAAAAAATAACAGTTTTGTAGTATAATAACATATTTTGTTGCAAAAATAGTCTGATGGAAATTCTAATATGATTGTTGGAAACCGTTTCGGTCTGATAAACAAACAAGTGGAATAAAGTTTTAAAATAGTATCATTAAACTTATTACTCTAATACCAACAGTTCTTAGCACCAATCTCGAATTTTATTTTATCTATTGTGTGCGGTGAACTTTCCCGGCTGTGAATCTTCTGGGGTGAATTGTAGGCGGTGAATCTTCTCAAAACCAGGTAAAATAAACCCATACTTAGATAAATAAAAAGAACGTGAGTTTAATTTGTTTTATTTGTAATTCGTTTCATATTGGATTTGATGTTTTATCGACGCCATTAAAATGTTAAAGCTCGGTTTTTCATCGACTACTTAATCCTATCTTGCTACTTAAGTAGCCCTTTAACGGCTTGGGGCTACCCAAGAACGTAAACAGGACTAAACTATCGATAAAAAACGTATTCACTTTGACCTCCGTAGCAGTATTATTTTATTATAAAATGTGTTTGGTTTAATACAGTTCTCCCAGTTTTTGGCAAAGCGGTTTTTTCGAACTGTCAAAACAATTATTTCACCATTTTAAACGATTCTTACGAAGAGGTTTTTCGGTTGAAAATAAACTCTTACAAGTTATTCCAAGTAAAAATATACGAGTATATTTTTAAATTTAGAGTGGTATTATTTTTTATAGAGCAAAAAAATACAGGGATTCATCCATCCTTTCAAAATTGTTAAAGCTTTAACTAGTCTAAAATATTTCACACTTGTTTTTTTCTATTTATAATTTCGTCCTTGCTATATGTAGTAGTGGGGTGCGGTCCATAAAGGCTGAAAAGCTGTGACAATCGAAAGAAAACCGACTATGAATAGATATTTAAAAATAATAAGAAAATAAAAAAAAGGAACTTGTACGCTCTTATATTCAGTTGTCGTCAACAATCATCAAAAGACGGCAGTTTACTCTGAACGCGCGATGTTCCTCCGAGAAGTGATTCATGGTGAGTAAATTTCCAAAAACCTGGCTTCCGCTTACCACGGCCCTCTCCCTCCCGGGAGCGATTTCAAAAGTTCAAAAACTTATGGCTCACCCTACGGAAATACCAGTTTCGAATATTCAATGTGTAATTCATATCCGAATTTGAAAAACTATACACAGCCCACCTTTTGTCATAGAGCTTTGCACGCCACTGATATGTAGGAGATAAAAATAAATCCTTAAAGTGAATATTTTTGCCAAAATAGGGCGACATGTTACTAAGAGTAATAATACATAAAACAAAAAACAAAAAACAAACAAAAAATTCTACTTAAGTGAGAAAAACTCCATAGATATTCTATCTGCTAATTTCCAAAAATGGGAATATTCGTTTTACAAAGATTTTCTTCGACTAGCTGAGTATAGAATAGACGTTTCATGGCAGTTATCATTTTAATTTGTTAGTTAGTGTACGTTATAACAGCATTTTTAAGGTCTTTTCTAATAAATAATCAACACCACAAGGCCAAATAGACAAAGACAAAAATGGTAAATTATTAGAAAAAAAGATAAAAATGAACATGACGCATGGCGAAGTTGAGAATATTTTAAACTGGTATTGAAAAATTGGTTTTTGAAGTCCTTGAACTATTTTATTTTTATTTATTTTTTTTGTTTAATACGATTATTTTGTATGTAAATAAGACATGATTCATATAATTTACGTTACTTGATCGAACGTTGCACTGGGAAGAGCGTAGTTTTACATTTGAGCAGTGTTGAGGCAAAATTTCTGCTCAAAAGTTGCTCAGTAGGATTGGAAGCGGCCTATATTTAAAAATGCTCGGTGCAAATTTTGCAAGACTGCAGAAAAGGTGAAAGGAAAGAGGCAAGTAGATAAGTCCATTTGATCTTAAGATCTACTTACTGTACATGGCTAAAGCCAAGCAATTCTTTAAATTGATAATAATTTAAATTAAAACAAATTTACTATCACTAAATGGTGAAAAAACATTTTTAGTGTAGCTCACAATAAGAATTATTCTGTTTCAAACCGCACAATACTAAGCAACCAATGAAATCAAATATTTCGGATAAAAATTTGAAATGGAAAGAACAAATAAATCAAGCGATAATTTTTGTTTTCATAATTATTATAAATAATTTGTTACAGAATTAGAAAATTTTCGTCTATAAAAAACCTATATTTAATATACTCTTATTTCAATCCTCTGCAATATGCAATCGTTAGTTGGGGTTCATCATATAAAACTCAACTCAATTATTTATAATTTTGAAACTGTCAATTCATGATGGAATTCCATATTAAAATGTGTTTTTTTTAATTAAAAAATCATTTTAAAACTAACCTTCTTCCGATACGAATTCTACAA
The DNA here is from genome assembly GCA_022606495.2 of Halesus radiatus. Lineage (NCBI taxonomy): Eukaryota > Metazoa > Arthropoda > Insecta > Trichoptera > Limnephilidae > Halesus > Halesus radiatus. Next base: position 88,548 of record JAHDVE020009081.1, read on the forward strand.
AGAATAACACTTAAAATTATCAATAAAAAAAATCGTCGGACTACCCAACGGATCATCCATTTTAAGAATTTCAGGTACTATACATTACAAATTTAGTCACTCATGTCATAAAAATAGAAATACCACTTTTAATTTATTTATTCTTAAATTTAATTATGAAAACAAAAACATTAGCCACCCATCTCACTAGGACAATCGTGTGTTGAGATGAGCGGCTTTACAATTTAATAATAATCCGTAAATTTCAATAAGCAAACAGTAGATAATAGTAAATAAATAGTAAAGATTGGATAATAATAATTAATTAATAATAGTAAGTAAATAATGATTAAATATTAAGTAATATTAATAAGTAAATAGTAATAAGTACATAGTAATAAAAACAGGTAAATAATAATAAGTAAATAAAATTATGTAAATATTAATAAGTACATAATTATAAAAATAAAAATAGGTAAATCATAATATATAAGTAAAAATAAAAATAGGTAAATATTACTACGTAAATAAAAATACGTAAATAGTAGTGTGTAAATAAAAATATGTAGGTAAAAAAAAATTAAGTAAATAGTAATAAGTAGTAATAAGTAAGTAATAATAAGTAAACAATAATGATAATATTGAGGATACATAGTATCAACATTGATTTCAACATAAGGGATAACATGGATAAAGCAAAATCACCACTCTCGGCTAACATAGACTTTTTGACCATTCTTTTAAATAAATTTAGCGTATCTATAGTTTTAATGTTCTCACTAAGCCTATGATATAACAAAGGAGCTTTACAAGAAAAACTCCTTTGTCCAAATGAGGAAATAAAAACCGATGATTGAATTGAAAACCGTACGCGACACATATGTTTACATGCCCAAAATTATATGCTTCACTTGCACAACACCATTATAATTACCACGGACGATCTGTTTTTATCGACGAAGAAGAAATTACAAGCATTATTGAAAAAATACAAATATTGAACTCTAATTTACTTATAAAAATCTTCTGCTTTATCTATAATTGTTCATAACAAAATTATTATTCACTTTTATATAATATTGTTTTTTTAGATAACGATATGATGAATTGTTAAGAAAAACCAGGTTTCGGTATTTATTTCTACAAATACCTCATAACTGTATTTATTATTTTTAACTACTCAGATTATTTTTAAATGCGTTGCATTTTTTTTCTATTAATAATTTATTTTTAAAATTAATTATTAAGTTAAAAGAAATATATAATTAATAATTTCTTCAAATGATTGATAACTTTGTGGCATCGTTATTAATTATATAATTGAAAATACACTTTGTATAATAAAAAATATAATAAGAAATATTTATATATTTTAAGTAAAGTGGTATATACAAAGTGTATTTTCAATTATATAATTATTTCACTTTCTTAACTTAACTACATACATATTATATTAATAAACTACATACATACATATTATATTAATAAACTACATACATACATATTATATTAATAAACTACATACATACATATTATATTAATTAACTACATACATACATATTATTCTTAACCTATTTTAATACTTATATTATACATCATATTACTGAATATTACATTATATTATTTATATTCCTTACATATTCTTCTTTCATTACATATTATTCATATCTTACATATAATCTTATTTATTATTATTTAGTATTATACATTGTTATTTAGCTTACTTATTTTGAGATTTAACAGTTTTTTTTTAAATGTTCTAACTCAATTCTCCGTTTTCAGGCTATTGGGAAGGAGATTGTACTCGTATATACGAGTATATACATCCCCATGGCCCGTTTCTTTTACCAATTTCAGTCTTTACTGTATTCGTGTACAATTTATTATTGCGTACTTGTGACGTTTTTATAAATGCTGTGTTCGTGTGTATACGTCCATTTTATTTTATTTTTTTCTTAGAATTTGTCTTTCGTATGTTGCGGTTTTAAATAGTTGAGTAGTAAGCCTTGGGCCGTACATTAAATATCTTTTATTATTTTATACCTCGTCAGAAAAACCTTATTTTAGTTTCAAAAAAGAAATCTGGCTTTATTCGCAAGAAATGTGGGAGTTCAAAATTGTACTTAGGTTGTACTTAATATATAACCCTCATCTCAGAACTTTTACTTAACTGAAACTAAAATGTAAGTTTAACTTATGCTGACGATTTAATCTTGGCACTTTGTATTTTGCATTAATAACGTCTTTTCAGTTTGTCTAAGTACATTGGGTGAATATGACCTGCTACCAGACACACGGCCTCAGATGCCAGCTGCAAATGGGCGATATTTAAGTCCTTTATAATTATGTATTTATTTACTTAAGCCCATTACAGGTTTTTAGATGGATATTGTTGTGTTAAGAAGGGAAGGGGATGGGGAAGGTTAGGTTGGAGGAAAGCCCTTAAGTTGGAAAGCCAGTGTGGTGTAAACTGGGAGTGTCAGGGAGAGGGGAAACGGGGAAGAGGAAGGTTGGGTTACAGGGGAAGTTATGGGAGACAATTAAAATCTGCAGGACTTACCCTGGAGGTGGTTTCTTCGATGTTGAAGTCTGCTCCGGACATTAGCCTAGCTCAGATCGGCAGGGGACATCAACTTCTTATCATACAGGGTCGCGAATTGATCGCAATCTTATAATTGGGTTGAGGGCGTTTCTATTTCTACGTTTAATTAGTACAGGGAAGTGTTTTCAAACTCGGTGTTTATTGCAACTCAAACAAACATAATGGATTAAGAATAATCGTGTAGACAGTAAAAAAGGGGTCTTAATATAGGTAGGATTCT
>JAHDVE020009082.1:0-39553 GCA_022606495.2 Halesus radiatus
TTATTAACAATAAAGACAAAAGAAGTAATCTGGAAAACTCTGGAGTTTACCAGGTGAGCTGCTCGAACTGCCCTGCATATTACGTAGGACAAACAGGAAGAGCAGTATCAACTCGTATAAAAGAACATTTCGCTAGTTGGGTTAATCAAAAAGGGGATTTGTCGAACGTCGCCTTGCATTTACTAGAAAACCAACATACTTTTGATAAAGATAGGGATGTCAAAATCCTTCATGTTTGCAACAAAGGACAAAAATTAGATAGATTAGAGTCACTAGAAATCAATCGCTTAACGAAGAAAATTGATCGTAAATATGTCATGAATAAACAGTTGGAACATAATGCTCAATCACCATTAATATATCCGTTATAATGTACTTAGAATAATTTTACTTCAGAGAGCAGTAGTGTATTTTAAGTATGTAATTTAAAAATGTAATAACCCAAATTCACGGAGAACCCTAATAATAATAATAAATAGCCTAGTACCATCAATATTTGTCCATTAGCCCTAAGCCACAAGAAGGGAATATCCCAATATTACCAAAATAAAATATCAGTAATCACAAACCTTTTCAATTATATAAATTCATTTACAATAATGTGAACTATTCATAATTTTAATATTAAACATTATAGTTACCCATATGTGCCTTAAATTAACAATTTTTATTATTATAAAAAAAAAATAAAAAAAAAATTGTTTTGTTTACAATACCTTAAATTAACAAAATAGAAACATTCATGATATAGATACAATGTTGTGTAACCCTGCCTAAGTTTGTATAAATACCGTAGCATAAGAATGTCAACTACCAGTCTGAAAATGTCCGTAGTAGGATGAAACCGGTCCTGGTGAAAATAAATAAGTGGAAGAAAGTACAAAAGTGTTTTAATTTCAATTCTAATACAATGGAATTCCACCACGAACTAACAGTCCAAAAACTAGACTCATAGCTGTTATAGGTTGAAACCGGTCACGGTCAAAAATAAAAGTAGAACAGAGTTAAAAAGTGTATTTCATTAAATCATTATAATGGAATTCCACCAGTTGCAAAAATAGAAATATTTTATTATTATAATTATTTTCTAATTACACAAACTGGGGATACCATTAAAATGTGTGTTGCAATTATCTTTCTTTTCTCATTCTGATTACCTTGCTAAAAGTTTGTAATTCAAAAGCTTTGTTTCATAATTATTAATTTTAAAATCGATCTAAAACCCACGATGTCATTATGACGCACTGACGTCCCAAAACCAAAACAGTGGCATGTGGAAAAGAACTGTCCTTTGCAAATCAAAGTTTCCGATCCATAATAATAATAATAATAATACTTGGACGATTTATATAGCGCCGTTTTTGTGAAAAATCTTAAGTACATTGATAGAAGAGATGCAGCAGAAATGGTAATATAGGTATCTGCAAATTATCCGTTGAGAACAACACGGATCAAGAAGAATTTTCTATCTTCTACGAGATTAACATTAAAAAATATCTGTTAACGAAGCCTTGCCCCTATACATTGATACAAAAAATTACAAAATCTCAATACGCCTCATTTCGACAGATAAGAAAAGAACACAATGCTGATATATATCCCAGCTATTGTCAACTGTTGGAAGAAAAGAATAAAAAACTCTGTTTTCAATAAAAAGTAAAGGTTCAATTGATCATACTATTGAACGATTGACATGATGTGTTAAATCAAACAATTATAGGTAGAGATCCTCAGATCATTTAGATAAGCAGTTTTCGGGTGAAGAGGTCAAGAAAATCTAATATTTTGCCAACGGAAGTTTTAAACTTGAATGCTCATGAAACGTGCGTTTAGGATGCTGCCCCCGAAGATGATGATGAAATGTACAAAATACCTACACACCTACCTACCTCATCTAAAAATAAGTGTTTTTGCAAGACATTACTATTTTATATTGCTGGGTGATTTTTATAAAATTTAATCTGTTCAAAACATTTATTGATGTGGTTTTATTGCCAAATAACCACGAAAAAAGGCCAGTTAACTTATTATTCAGGTCAATGAAACTCTTTTCAGCTTTTAGTCATTTCCATAATTATTTATATATTTATTATTTGTAAAGTTATTTTCTTTTTTGTTCCTTGATTTTCAACTGTTTATTAAAAATCAATTAGAAGTAACATTTTGAGAAAAGTTTGTTGATATCAATTGATAGATAAAATCATTTTTTAACCATTAAAATCTCATTCATTCACCGAAAATCCCGTGCAGCGTTGGGATATGAATCCATTGGTAAAAAACGTTGGCATACGTTAACAATCATTATTCGAATGTCCGATCAAATCAAATTAACAATTTACATTATATCTAAATTATTATTCTTCGACAAAAAATATTGTGTTGTAAAAAATATTCGTATAAATGAATGACAAACATTAAATTAATAATAATGCTCTTTAGAATGCCTCCCAGAGTCAACCTTATTACTGCGGCATTGCCGTATTTTATCATTGCTTCCGCACTCCGGAAGTGGGATCAGGGTTGTCACAAAATCTCGCTAGTCATCTCGCCGCGATTATCTGTTAGTCATTATTATTGTTGTTTTGACATTTTTATAACCCACACAATAGCGTGAGACAAACTTTACAAAAAAATAAGAATGATAATTAATTAAACCTAAGTGTACAAGTTTATCGTTTAGGATAATGTGCAATAATAATTATAGGGTGCACATTTTCGTAGCATTTTAATTATTTCTAATAAACCTCCTTAAAAAATGTATTGTCATGTATTATTTGTTGAGAATTTATTCCTATTTAAAGATTCTACTATAATGGCAGACCTCATCGCAGTTCGAGTTATATACTCCGTAAACCTTTTCGAGACATAAGAAGAGAAAAAAGAATATATTTTAATGTGTTGAAATATCATGCAAATAACTTCTAAATGGTTTGAGTTACAGATACCATGTTTTTATGAACACCATTTCGGGATATCTAATTATATCATTACTCATTTTCGCCGAAAAGTGAAGATACAATATACCGGTTTTAAGCAATCGATATTCATTTGATATGTGATGGTTTATCACACAACGGGCTGTTTAAAACGTTTGATTAAATCACATGTATTAACATGAAAATTTTTAATAAATTGTAAATAATAATAAAACTATACAAGTACGATACTTTCAAAATTGTTTAAAGTACATAGGTAACTCATATTTTTGGTTGTAATTTTAAATCAGTAACCTTCGCTATAACATTTTATGATGACCCAATTTAGGACAACCGCACAGAATTTTCATAATGTATTAAATACCTCCAGCATCCCTTATAAATACTGGTCTCACTTTAAGAATAATTAAAATATAATCTAACATACGTACGTGTTATCACCGAATTTTTTTTTTCATTGAATATGATGTATTTAACTCACATAATTTATATGAATAAAAAAATGGTAAGTTACGTATTAGCATAAGTGGATATAGTAATATAACGTCGGGTATAAGGTAAGTCGAATGCTTCCTACATAGCAATTTGAAGTAATTGACGTGTGGATGAAATAGAGCAAATTTGATACAACAATCCGATTCGTACAACCAAGTAAACATGTTTTTCTATGATTGTAAAATGAGGCCGTTTTGAAGCAATTTATGACAAAAAACTCGTATTTTAATATAATCATATCCGTAAAGAAATAATGAAGGTCAAGCCTTTATTTTAGAGTAGGTCGCAGTATACCAAAATCTATAAAAATGTATTTAATATTCGTACTATTTAGTTTTTTTTTTCTCACAAGCTTGAATCCTTTTACAGCCCTAGACACCTGTACCTGTATATGTAAATTTCAGTTATCGTTTGGTCAATCCATGTGAAGAAAGCTCTTAACCCTTTCAGACTTGAATTAAATCTGGCGGTGGTAGAACATCTGTGATGCTTCATAACAATATATAATATATTTTTTTTTAATTTTTGGTGTACTGTTTTTTGTTGTTTATCACTTTAGGTGTTATTACTACTTATATTTGAAAGAACACATGGTTCCGACATAAAATGAAAAATCGTAAACTGCATACAAAAAAATTAAACACTAAAAATATACCTTCAAAACATAAATTCAAAGAAAAATTCGGTCGAGTTTAAAGACAAAAACCACCTTCCAGAACACAAAAATTTCTACCTTTATAAAAAATCTGAAATTTATGCATTTTCATATATACGTATGGTACGAAAGGGTTAACAGTATCCAATGAATACATTTTATTAGCAAAAGATTACAGTTTTTTTTTACACAGATCAACTATGTACCTCCTCGTAATGTGGTAATATCAAAACGTCATTTTTGTATGAGAATGAACTTTGGATTGTGTGGAATTCATAAATATCATAATTCTCAGAAGAGTTGCTAGCATAATAACGGTTAGCTGTATAATGGACTTTAGTGATCTGGGTACGTTTATTATTTGTAAGGTGTCATGATTCACGCTTTCTGAGATAGGAGAAGACCTTTCAACCATTAGATTATGCTAATGGATCTTACATATTTTTTAAGCTGCTAATCATCTACATTTACTTCAGGAAAGGGAAGATTTTATTTTAATAACATGTTTTTTAGGTTCCGAAGATCATCACAGATTGTTTGACAGATTTACGACAAGAATCTCTAATTTTTTTAGCGTTTTGTATTATTTTTAATCTGGATAGTTTAAATGCTGGTCTTTGTTTTATTCTTGGTACGGTTGATGCTTTCTGTTTTCACCCTTAAAGAACCAATTAAAGTCATATTCCTGTATTTTTTTGTTAATGGTAAGTAATTTAATGAAAAATGGTGCCATGGGAATATACCTATATAATAATAAAATGTTTGCATCAAAATGTTGTTATTATAAGAATTGTGTATTTTTTAGTAGGTAGTAATGGTGAATTATATACAATTTCACATCTTTAAAAAATCACTTATTCCATGCCAGTATTTAGAATGCTTATAGAATGGCAGTAGGCCGATTTGAGTGAACACCTACGTGAAGATATTCAACATCCTCTGGTATTTCATTTTCTTCAGTGCGGTAGGCAAGTACATTCAAGTAAAAATGACTATTCTGTTGTTTGAATCGCACAATACTTGGTGTCAATATACTCGTACATGATAAAATATATTTATGGTGAGAATTCGTTGAAATATGATATCTGGCTTTATAGCCTCGTAACTGTACTCCGAATGGGTTAAAAACAATCGCTTTTACAATGAACATAGTCCAATGTAAATATTTATTTATAATATTATATTTAATTATCTAAGAGAACACGACGCGTAGCGTCCAACGTGAGAAAAGCGTTAGTTTTAGTGTGTGCGTCTACGTGAATAAAAAAAAAGAAGAATATTCTAATACGTAAAAATATGGCTTTCCACAAATATGTAGAAAAGCAAATAAGTTTTACGTATTTTTTATTATCGAAAATAATGCAGTAGTTTGTCAGCAGATAACGCAAAACACATGCCTTTTATCAAAACTATCTAGAGCACAAGACCGGGACACTGTATCACATCGGACTCTTAACTTGTATGAGAATCTTTGCGTTTTAAATTTTTTAATAAATATTTTTTTTGATAATCTCATACAAGTTAAGGGGCCGATTGTACGCATTGTCCCGGCCTTGTGGTCCAGGTGGTTTTGCTGTTATACGGACCCATTTGGAACACCTCATATACGGCCGCGGGGCACCATTAATTGGATAACCAACACAGGTCATAGGTCAGCCCATGTGAATTGCTATGTTTGGTGACTTAGTAGGGGTATCCGGGTTCATGGAGTGAGGTTTGTCCAGGTTTTGGCGGCGGATACGTCCGCCCACCAATTGCGTGATGGGCAGATGAGATCGGAAGAGATTTGTTGAGGGAGACCCCTTGACCTCTCCAGCTGAGGTATACCAAATGGTGGAGGTTGTCAAGATTTTAGGGTATGGAAATCTTATGTTTGAGTATATTAGTTTTTCGAGGTTTGTTTGGTATGTGTTAATTATTATTTTTTCTTTCCCGAGTTATATTGTATACTCGAACACTGTATTGCAACCTCCACAGTTTACCATCTACGGTTGAATGCTACTTCATGGTGATCTTGGTAACGTTCTCCGGATTGATTGATGGTTCTTACCCGTGTGACACTGAACTTTTTACACAGTAATACACACTGTACGGTTCACATGTATAGAGCCAGAGATAAAACCAATAATTGCAATAACACGTAAGAGATAATACTTGTATTTACATAGTTATCTGGAGTGATCGATGGATCTTTCTTAGCTCTGCGACACTGAACTATTGCAGTGTTAGATGTGTTATGTACAATACGTTGCATTCATAGAATAAAAAAGAAGACAAGAAATGTGATGTGGACGTGTTTCTTGATCTAAAAGTCTGGCATTCAATTTCAAACACAAATATTATCTCATCATTTCATTTCGATCAATCGAATGGTAATATACATTGCAGGCGGGGTAAGAGGGACATAGATATAAATATGGTTTATTTATATTCCATAACATTTTGAGATTATGTACAAATCATTAGTTAGTTTCACAAATAACGTTATATATTAAGGGAATTTATAGTTAAAGATATTCCCTACTTGCCACGCTAGCTTGGCCCGTGTTATAACAAGTAGTCCATTTTGGCGAGTGATTTATAATATAAAAAAAACTGTATTACAATACACTAAGTGTGTAGTATTATTACATTTTATTTATTTATTTAAATTAAAATAGAACACATGTACATTGGTTACATATATTCTAATATGAACATAATATCTAAATACAATTAAGAATTATAAATCAAACTTTAAACATTACGACATTAAAAATTGCACTTTTCGTATTTTGTTTCTTCCTTCTTAAATTTCAAAACATTTTCCTCTTCTTTTATATTGGCCGGTATTTCTTGGAAGATCTTTATGGCTCTATATAGTAATGAGCTTTGAGATTTTGTTTTCTTTCGAAAGGAAAGTTTTATTTCATTTCTTCTTCTTGTAGAGTGGTTATGTCTGTGTTGATGTTTATTAATTTTTCTCAGGAATTCAGAATTTTGTTAGCGGTTAAAAAATTTAAAGAGAAAAACTGTTTCATTTAAGTTAAATGTATAATTTACCTAAAAGACAGTATGTTTAGATCCCTTAGATTTTTTTTAACTTTGAAATATTTATTTCGTCTTAAAATTATTCGCACGGGTTTGTTTTGCAAAATTGTTTCTAAAATCCTCCTCTTTTGACAAGAACAAAATACTGCCACAATAATTAATATTATACTATCACTTATCACGGACTATTTATAGTAATAATATTAATACAATGTAGGAGCAAGTAAAATTTATGCGATACATGATATATACATTTATTTTTTTTACAAGAATATCCCACAAGAGTCCCAACTGCTCCCAACCGTCTGGAGCCAGTGAGAATATGGCATTCCCAATTGGGGAATGTTGTGTGGCTGAAGGTATTGGGGTGGGGAAGGAGAAGGGGAAGAGGAAGGTGGGGAAATACTGGCTATTCAGATCTGGTCACCAAACACGGCTACAAGCCATTTCAAGCAACGTTTCAATTCTGAATGGTGGTCTTTCATCAGGGCGATACTGCGAGTATCTTCCACTCTGGAACGTGAGCAAATATAGTACATATTATTTTTAAATTAATTAATTGTGGAACAGTACGAATTGATTAGATAAAATTTACTTGCGCACGCCGGGATTTGAACCCGCGACCTTCGGATTCGTAGTCGAGAGCCTTACCCCTCGACCACGGAGGCCGTCAAATTATTTTAAAGAGTAAAAAAAATATATAAAAAATATGAAATCATTTTAAAGAGTTAAAATAATGACAGAAATACTAAAAAAAATCAATCAATTAATTAAACTCGTATAATAAAAATAGTCATCACAGTCCAACATAAAAAAAATAATAAAATACAGAAAAAGTTAAAATAACACAGGAATAAACTAAAATAGATAGAGCGCTGTGTTTTATAGACTCTCTCGGGCTAGAACTAAAAGGTACTAAGTCAGAGGGTACACCCGCTCCCATTCAAATCTACATGGAAGGCATTTCTAGTGTGTATTCTTTATTCCATGATTGCATTATTATTAATATCTTATAGCAATATTCGCAATAACACATACGAGATCACTTATTATATTATTGTTATTTACATGGTTCAGGATACACATCTCATCGATGAATAGAAACCTGCCAGTACTTCACATTTGGCAATGTTTAACAAGAGACAAAAAACCGGAAGTAATTTCACGCATTGGAAATTTTCGATGACACTGTTATCCATATAGGATCATTTCCATAAATTGATGTCCTTCGATTTTTTTTTCGGTAAACAAGTTATTATTAATAAGTATCTACATTTTGTTACATTCAATTGATGCTGAAATAGGTCGATTTGTTTGTACTTTCGCGACAAATATACTCGTGGGAGGTCTCATAAATTGATCTGTGTACCAGAAACTTTTACTAGAGCTTATCAGAATATGCCTATCAGTAAGACGAAAAAGCTGCTAAATGATGCTGCACTGATCGTTGATTACACATTACACTTTACTATCCATGACTTTTGTTCTGTTCCATACTCGTATTATAATGTACATTATCCAATGAAAATTAAATTTCTCCGTGATTTTGCTTAATTTATGAAACAAAAATGTATTTATTTATACCGATGGTAGTTCTATATTGCCACCGTCATTGTCATTAATTTCAGTATGACATACGCGCTGACGAATTTTACACGGTATGACGTATTCTGTAACTCCAGTGAGTAATTTCTATATTTGGTGGACGTGGATAGTCGAAACGTATACACTTTCTGCACCTACGTAACGTACAATTTACCATCAACACCATTAAAGAAACTATCCTGAATGAATACTGAAGCAAGTTATAGCTGTCCGAAAATCAAATAAAAACAAAATTATGCAATCAAAATAACAAACTTCTCGTATTCTGTTTACCATAAAAATAAACGAGGTCTCAAATATAATAATTTTACTACACAATAAACGTATATAACATTTCGTATACGCTTGAAAAAAAAACAAAAATACGTTTATATAATAAGTGTTTAGTTTATGTTTACCTCGTCACAAAAAGATGCCAAAAGAAAATTCAAATGAATACTGCTTTGTGGTTCGCTGTAACACAGAAATGTCCATTGTACTTCGGGTAAAAAATAGACAAAAATGTACAGCACTACTTAACTCTGAACATCTGAAAATTGATCAAATAAAAATAAAATGCTTTAAACTGAATGTTTTATAATCAAGATTTTTAAAGAAACTTGAATTATTTTCCTGTGTCCGGGAAAGCATAACTTCATGAATGTACTAGAGATTAGTAAAAACTACTACCTATTTTAATCAAAGATTTTCTGTTTCTGGACTTTTGTCAATAAGAGCCTATGTTTTTCTTGTTTTTAAAATCTGAGGAATCTGGAGTTCTTCTATTATTCTGGATCTACTATTTAATAGTACAAATGGGGAGCACACCAAATGTGTTGCTTTGCGCAAAGATGTAGTATTATTTTCGCAAAGCAACACATTTATAATTTATGTTCTCCTCTTCTCCTATATTATTAAATAAGTGCAAATGTGTTGCTTTGCGCAAAGATGTAGTATTATTTTCGCAAAACAACACATTTATAATTTATGTGCTCCTCTTCTCCTGTATTATTAAATAAGTGCAAATGTGTTGCTTTGCGCACATAATGCGTCTGCACAAATCAACACATTTATCCTTTATGCGGTCCTCCTTTTCTGTACTTAAAATTTGTGTGATACCACACAAGAGTCTAAACTGCTCCCAATCGTCTGGAGCGAGTGACACTATGGCATCCCCGATTGGGGTATGTTGTGAAGCTGAAGGTATTGAGGAGGGGAAGGAGATAGGGAAGAAGGAAGATGGGGAAGTACCTGGCTATTCAGATCTGTTTATCAAAGACGGCTAAAAACATTTCAAGAGACGTTTTGATTCTGAATGGTTGTCTTTCACCAGGGCGATACTGACCATTCAACCACTCTGGAACGTGTCGCAAATATACTACATATTATTTTTAATTAATGAAATGTGAAATAACACAGTTTAATCAAATAAAATTTACTTGTGCACGCCGGGATTTGAACCCGCGAACTCCGGTTTCATTGCCAGGGATCGTAACCGCTCAACCGCGGAGACCGTACTATTAAATAAGTGCAAATGTGTTGCTTTGCGCACAGTGTGCCTGCGCAAAGCTACACCTTTATCATATAATCAATTTATGGTTAGATTGGGCAGGTTTTTTAGTAGATTGTCTTCGATATCTACTCTGCATCTCGGTAAATCCGAACCCCCTTACCTCAATCTCTTCCTCCACCTGTGAATTCTGCAGGTTGAGATGGCCCCCCACTAGGCTTTAAAGATGTGATGGCCCGTCCTTCCTTCGTTTATGATTTAATTTAGCAATAGACTTCCGTTCGCGCCACCGATTTAAGATGACTCCTCTACTGCTGCCTTAAATTTTCCTAACTAATGTGATCGGAAAACTCTTTGTAGTTTTCCTTTCAATTTGAGGTTTTTCTCCTCCTTGGCCAGCGTGTAACGTCTAGCCCTATGCTAACATTCGAGTGTTTCCGATTTTCATGATTTTCACGGAAATTTTGCACTCCAATGTGGTCAATTTCCCAAGCTTTTCCGGAGTCTACGTTGTGTTGTTTTTTGTTTCAGACTATTGGAAAAACAAGGCCTTATTTGTGGTAACCCCTATTCTTTGTAGCGTAGGCAGACTCTCGCATACCATTGACAGAATTCGTATTCCTAACATTCCTATCTTAGACTTTAATGTTCTGAACTCTCTATTATTATTCTACTATGCAATCTACGTTAATTTCCTATAGGAAGACTAGCATTTTCCTAACTTTACCCCTAAATTTTCTATTTTTTTTCTATCGTGAGTTTTAATGGGAAAACTTAGCTTCTGGGCTATACTAATTGCACTATTCCTGATCTATATAATACGACGTAGTTTCAATTTTAAATTTGGTATACATGAATATAATGATCACAGTATTATCGCCTTTCCTCATCGTACTAAGTGTTATTCTACATGGGTTAGTTTCAATGAATTTCATGGTTAAAAGGTACAGTTTTACTTGTTTTGGCGCCATCTCCATCCTCTCCTAAATTTGGGAAAATTACATGATTAGGTTTTAGTTTACACAGCTTTTGTTATGACGAGAGATCGAATACGGTTTGTTTTGCTGCAATTCGGCTCCAGACCAACCCCTAAAGTACTCAGATGACCACGTTTCCGGTCAGTAACTCTCTCTTCACAGACGTACAGCCTGACCAAATCGGTATACGTAACCTCTTCTTTTAGTTCGTGCGCTATTGGTCATCCCCTGTACCGCGACGGAAAGAGCACCTTCCTTATCCATGGGTCCGAGACCCTCCGAATTCCCGTCCTCCAGACAGTTACATTTAAAGGAGATCAAACCGGTTCCGTCCCCTCGTCAAACAACATTATATACTTGCGAATTTTTGCAAAGTCCGGGTTGAAAGGCCGTCCCCCGCATCAAGAGTTCAGAGATAACCACGCTTAAATCAGCAATTATTTCTGCCCAATCGATAGGTACAAATTATAAATATATGTAAACAATACGAGTTTTTATAATCCACAATACTCCAGTTTTCCCAGAAAATTGTGGATCTGACATCTCCAACACAGGTCGTGAATCTGTGCCAGATATTCAGACATATTACATAAGAATATACGTAAAAGTGATAATACAATATACATGATATATTACTTTTTGGTTTGGTTGACAGGTTGGTTTAATGAGACCCTGCTATCTCATGTAGTTTGAATTTAACTGTAGATTGATTTTTTGTTTGGAGAAAAGGTAGGACTCCAAAAAGCCCAAAATTTGCAAGGCCTGAACCTTGAAAACCTAAGTCGAAGATAAAATTAATTTTATAACATAACTTGGGAACGTATTGTCGACGAATGATTATGCTTATTTTGACATTTCTAATAATGTGGGTTTTTGTTTGTTCTGTTGAATTCATCAATATGTTCGAACGGGTGTGGAGCGCCTTTGAATTGAATCTTTCTATGAAAATGGCGCTATAAAAATATTTATGTACGCAAACTACAAATACGTGATTTCTAAAAGATGATAGTCCATCGCAAAAGATGATAGTTATTTTTCAATTAAATGTCGACGTTTGTTAAAGTACTTATTCTTCGTAAGATGTACTGAAATTCGAATATATATATACATACTTATATGTATCTACATACTTCGATAAAAGAAGGTGTGGTTTGGAATGTTGACCTAGTTTTAATAACAGTCGAGGAAGTGTGTCATTGAGATATGCGACAGTTATTAAGTGTCAGAGACCCCCGTCAGGAAGCATAACAATTAGGATTCATTGGTTTGTTTTAGAATGATAACGATCTTTGAATTAATAAAAATCGTTTGGGTTGTTGGTAATTTTAGTAACGTTAGTTTTGAATTTATATGTTAGGAAAATGTATATATTAATAAAATAAATTGTTTTTATAGGAGATATACATAAATATAATAATTGGTTTTATATATATATACATATTAAACATTGTATATAAATAAACATAAAATAAATAACGGCCATATAGATTTGATAGATACATTATACACTTTCTTTATATATATACCTATACACACATACATACTCTTAGTAAAGGCCAAGTCTTTAGCCGAAGTTATTTCACTACACAGTGAAATACCTATAAAAGATGTTCTGAAGTTGTTGACTATGAATTAACTCGATAAAGACAATTATACAGGTAGGTATCTACCGGAAATTTTTATAAATACTTAAATGTATTTATGGAAAAAAATAGGTATTTTTGAATATTTAAAAGTCAAGTGCTGGTAATGAGTGAGACAATTGAATTATCTATAGTACTAGTTTAATTATAATTCAATGCGAAAGGAAAGATTTATCGTAAAATATCTCATAAAGGAAGATGTACCCGCTGGGTATCATAAAATGTATTTGAACTCAAATATTTGATTAGAACGGCTTTGATCACGTATACAAAACATTCACTCATGATAGATAACGGTCGTATAGTATTGACCTATATATTAAACATTAAATATAAATATATATATATACATATTTACATATACACACATACAATACATGTACTTATAAGTCATTAGAAATATAATTCATATCTCCATCCTCGCCTTCCCCGGGATCCTGAAAACTTGTATATTAATTTGACTCACCTGAATTCCGACAAATTCATAATTTTTCCAGACGGGTTATACACGCCAATATGAAGATTCAGAAAATATTGAACTTCCCTGCCTGGAATGTTTAATCTAAGTTAGAAATATTTACTTAATACAATCTAGTGTTTCCTAATTTCAATTCGTGATCTACCGATTTGTACTATTTCTTCAAATTTAATGATCTCTAAATCCAAATATTATTAGATAATATTTAAATTTTTGTTGTTTTATTTTCCTATTTTATTCTTTGTACTCACGTAATTCTCTTTACTAACTATTAATTAAATCCGTAAACCGAACGCTTGGTAATATTTTAGAGCTTTATTATTTTTCTTTTACGAAATTAATCCCACACTAAGTATTAAAAATGAATTATGTGAAACTAAGACTCAGCTGTTTTTTAAACTTTCACTAAATTATTTTAAACGCAATTATATTTAATTTTTCTTAAACTCGTAATGAATTTAGTTCAACAGAAAATATGAATTAAATCACATTTCATTTAAACAATTTTAATTAATTCACAGAAGCTAATTTTAAAAATCTTTAAACAAATAACTTTATTAATTTTTAGAAATTTTCAATATTTATTAAATTATTATTATTATCACATTGCTCTAACAGTTTTGAGAAAATTAATTTAATTACAACTTTTAGAATCTTTAACGTAATTTAAGTATTATTAATTTTTAGGAAATTTCACTATTTATGAAACTATTATTGTATTAGATCAACAAGAGAATTTATTTTAATACAATATTAATTCGAACACAAAACACTTTATTTACTGGGTCACTTTTTTTATATCACTTCACTTAAATATAATGAATTTTAGAAGACTTCGATTCAAACACTTTGTTTATAAACACTTTCGATTATTATAATTTCACTTAAAACCACCAATTTTAATTAATTCACAGAAGTAATTTTTAGTATCAACTTAATTATAATGAATTTTAGAAACTTCAATATTTATCAAACTATTATTGAATTAAATCAAACTATTGTTGAATCAATTCAACAACTATTCAAAAGAATTTATTTAAAACTTTATTTAATTGTAAGAAACAAATCAAAATGAAACTTCCTAAGTCCAAAAACAAAACAATTACTTAATATCGGTCAGCACGTAATTTAATTATTTCCTCGCCCGGCGTACTTCGCGACTAATTCCCCTATTCTCTCATTACATTTCCTTATATACCTAGCTTAGAATCAAAAGGATTTAACTCCATTCCATACCTACATTACATTATGTTCTTTACCAACTCGTAAACCTATGTGTAAGTAATACTAATTTCGACTGTAATTCTTCAATGTAAATATTTAGATAAAATCTGGCCCGCCTCTGAATCCATCACTTTTCCTCACTCCGGCCAGGATCGAATTTAGTTCATTCCTCTAGATCGCCCTGCTGTTCCTTATTATAGAATTGGAAATTTCGATTCATGTTTTTTTTTTCTGAAAATATTATCTATCGCTTATTCTTTGGTCGCCTATGAACTCGGGTATCTCGTAATTCATAGCCACCATGTCATTATTGAATTTTATTTAAAGAAGCGCCTTCTTCACATCGTTCAATTTTAGAAATTCCCTTAGTCCCTGGTTATCTTGATATGCGATATCTTTTTATTTATGAATTTTCCGATGGTAACATGGTTTTTCTCTGATCTAACATGTGAATATTCGATTAACGCATATTTTCGTGCAATTCTCAATTGATCCTAATATTGGTGTAAACACTTTATAATTTCTTCCCCACCTCACCTGCCTGAGTTAATAAATATACCTTTCCAGAATGATTTTTCAATGTGTTGCACTGCTTCTTCCTGGTCTAACTGTATTACACCTTTTGCATGTACCTATCGTCTGCTTATACTTTCATCCGGGTCGATTGATATCATCCTTAATTGATTTTTCACCACCTTTAATAATTTTATGTATTAATTTATTGGCGTTTTTACCTGCGATTTACCTACCCCAAACCTGGTAGATATGAGTTCGTTCACTTCTTTCCTGGCCACTCCCCTTTCTCCATTCCACTCTAACTCAATATCACATTAGATTATTGTTTACTATGGGTAATAATCATTACTTTTGTAAAAAACCGATATAAATCAGAGTTAATCGAAAACCCATTATTTTTTATTACTTTTCCTTAAATAAATATTCCTATCTTCCCTGTATATTTTTAATTGTTCGTTTCTCTCTTTATTGCCCGAGTTTCATGTTCATCTGATCGCTTGGATAAACAATTCTTGTCGCCTTGTTTACATTAGTCATTGACAACCTCAAAATTTTACCTAAATGTATCGAACTATATTCAAAGTAGTAGTCCATATATCTCAATATTTCTATTGAATTCCTTCAGTTTAATTTTTATAATTGATTGATACATTTCTCATCTACATTTTCATAATATCTGATGTCCCGAATCTACTCAATTAATACCTTTTATCACCTAAAATCAGCCTAGTTTCACTCCCTTGTAATTATCTACGTTCCTGAAATTAGAAAATTGTACTTCTATTTCACATTAGTCTCGCCTAAATCGCCTCTTAAGTTTGCCGAAGTTTCCATACTGTATAATTCTTGTTTCTTCCCTTTTTCATCTGCTGAAGCTATTGTTCTCTGAATTATTTTCTCTAATTCGTTGTTTTTCCGCTTAGCCTTACATGACACGTCTTTCTGTCTAAATTCTAATGCAAACACGCCTTTCCCTGTGCAAGATAAATCATTTCTTTGTAGTTTTTTATTTGTAATTAACATTTTGCATATTATTTTTACTTTCTACTTCCATTTTCAATGGTTATTCATCTCTGCATTTCCCATTGTTTCCTTTAAAGTTCACGACCTCTTCTCGTCCTGTTCGACCGCTAGTGAAATGTTTATATTATAGGCCGTTGATCTGAACCCTTTCGATTCACATAAATAATTAATATTTCCTTTGTCCTGTCACCACTAATTGTTGTTTATGTAGAACGCTCGTTTGATTGGTAACTTTTTCGTTGATTTCACCCAATCCTGTGATGTTTATTTATAAGAGGGAACACCTTCTTCTCACTGCCATCTCGTGGTTTTATGTTGCAACGAGTTTTATGAATCAAAATTATTGGATTATAATTCACTGTAATCAAACTCTCCACAAGTCGATAGATGTCGCTCCCTTAAGCTTTTCTAGCATGAAAGTTATGCATATAAAAAAAAATATTTTCCAGGGTTCTATTAAAAGAAAAGGATGATGGTTA
Source organism: Halesus radiatus (assembly GCA_022606495.2). Taxonomy (NCBI): domain Eukaryota; kingdom Metazoa; phylum Arthropoda; class Insecta; order Trichoptera; family Limnephilidae; genus Halesus; species Halesus radiatus. Next base: position 16,551 of record JAHDVE020009082.1, read on the forward strand.
GACCATTACAGCCCCCCTCTTGTTGCGGTTATAGTGGATAACCTATTCCTAAGGTTAGCAACTAAAATTGGAACAACCTCTAGGGAAAATTCCTCCCCCCTCCTTTTATAATCCGTTTTCATCTCCCAACCTCCGTAGCAAATAAATATGACTAAACTATCCTTAATTGATAAGCTACTGTAAGTCGGTACAGTTTCATATTCCACAGAATATCTCCCCCCTCAGAGCATAGTTACATCTGCGAAGATTTTCCGCTATTCATGTCTGTCCATCGTAAGAAAATTGATCGAAACGCTCCCTATCACTGTTTCAGCATTTTATTTATTTGTGAAAATAAATAAATTCCCAGTCATTCTTTTCCTGTCTTTCATTATTAACTGCGTCAGCACAACCTTTAAAATAAGTTTATTTCCATTTTTTTTTTCTCAATTTTCTTTTTCGCGTGATTCTTAAAGCCCACACCTATTATCGGTATGTAAGATGGAAAGTCCTTTCTCTGAAGCTTTATCAAAACTAATTTTTTTTTTGGAAAAATGATCACGCCCCAAGCACGCGTGATAAGATGACCCCCTTCCAATGTGACGTAGGTCCCTCATTTTATGGTTTATTAAAAGGATTGTGTTGATTCCGCGGGTTTTTTTTCACACACACATCTGCCTTAACAAGTAATACAATAGTTTTCAAATAATCCTCAATTAATTAAACTATAAGTTCATATCTTGTCACGCAATCACAATCCTTAATATACCCATTTCTTCCTCGTACCTTCGCTTCAAACAAATCTTTCCTTCATCTCGCTTTCTTTAAGTAACTATGCTATTATACCATGTTAAGTCTATCTCTTATTCATTATTACAAAACATCCTATAACCTAAAATATGAAGTGAACATGATTTCTCCCCTGAACAATTATCAACACAAGATTTTGATCCCTAATCATAATTCCTTTCCTCAACGTTGAATTATTACGAACACAATATAATTTTAAAATCCCTAGCGAATTGGTGCAAATGAATACCCCTAAAACTTTAATCTCAACCAGACAATTTATCAAGATAATATAACATAACAAAACTTTTCTTACCTAAACAAAGAATTTTTTTTTTTTTTTTTCCAATCTCTAATCTAACATTTCCTTATTCTCTAAATACAGTATAACTGAACATCGTATTTCCCTAAATTTTAACTTTCTATCTCAATCCATGTCGGTAATTTCCACTCCCTTTGTTTTCGTCTCGTTCATGTAGTATCTCGCTAAATGAATGGCACTATAATCTCCCCTAATCTCCCGCGTTTTAGGATCCACTAGTGTGTAGGTATTACTATACGGTACTGCAGCGATAACGTAGGGCCCTTCGTATAATAGTGCGAATTTTTTTTTATTTATTTTATTTTTTGCACTGCTATTAATTCGCAAAATATTTTTAATTCGTCAGTGTAATTTTATGTTCGCATCGTTTCCTATTCTCCAAAACCAGCTTCGTCAAATTACCACCCGTATTTGTTTACGTAACACAGTGACCTATATTCGTCTTCATTCAATGTAATAAAAAATATGAATGATGGGCCTACCTGACCTAGTTTTTATGAGAGTTGCATTCCATAAGGTTCAACGTATCGACTGTTTATATAAACGAGATTCCTGACCTATATTTTCGTTCATTCATTTTAATAAAAATGTGATTGATGGCCTACTTTTTATGAGACTTGCATTCTTCTAAGGGTTCAATGCCACGGTTGTTTATTTAAACGAGATTCCTGACATATTTTCGTCTCTCAAGTACCATAAATCAATCACGCTCGCCTATCAGTAAATTCCTTAATTCGATAAACAATAATAATGGCTTCAGCCCGTTCGTTGGTTTTTTCAAATATGAACATTTCATATAATATGTAAATATCACGGCATGAAATGTTCATATAATTTAATTATACATTTCAAGTGTGATATAACGAAGGAAGCCTGTATAATTTCGAGTATCTTTTGTTTGTTTATCGCTTTGCCTCGCTTGCTGGTGAAGTGTTTGTTTGTTAAATTATCAATATAATGTATTTTTTTCTGTACGATAATCTTATTCTGTCTCTGGGGATTTGTCTATTTTCTGTGAATAGAACACTTAAACGATTTTCTGTTAAATGTGACTTTCTTCGCTGCGTCTGTCTACTTTAAATGGTACAATAACGTTCGTGGATTGAATATATCTCTCCGGTTCTTTGTATTGTGAATCATTTCAATTATAATTCCTAAATCTCTGTGTCTAAACATTTCTAGTTCTTATAGAAGGTTGACTAACATCAAATTTTAGTAAATTTTATTATTTTTCTAATTCTTTTGTATTGTTAACTGCTTCGTTAGTAATTCGTAACTACTTTTGTCTGAACGTTTCTAGTTTTTTTTTTTTGTATTTTTAATTGAGGGTTGGCTAACATCAAATTTAGTTAGGTATTTCTAATTCTAATTATTTTGAATACGTTATCTGTCAACAAATACGAAAATATACCTATCTTGTATTACTACAAGCTCCTGGTCACACGGCGCCAGCTGAGATGGCCCCCCCCCCCACTAGGCTTTAAAGATGTGATGGCCCGTCCTTCCTTCGTTTATGATTTAATTTAGCAATAGACTTTCGTTCGCGCCACCGATTTAAGATGACTCCTCTACTGCTGCCTTAAATTTTCCTAACTAATGTGATTGGAAAACTCTTTGTAGTTTTCCTTTCAATTTGAGGTTTTTCTCCTCCTTGGCCAGCGTGTAACGTCTAGCCCTATGCTAACATTCGAGTGTTTCCGATTTTCATGATTTTCACGGAAATTTTGCACTCCAATGTGGTCAATTTCCCAAGCTTTTCGCGAGTCTACGTTGTGTTGTTTTTTGTTTCAGACTATTGGAAAAACAAGGCCTTATTTGTGGTAACCCCTATTCTTTGTAGCGTAGGCAGACTCTCGCATACCATTGACAGAATTCGTATTCCTAACATTCCTATCTTAGACTTTAATGTTCTGAACTCTCTATTATTATCCTACTATGCAATCTACGTTAATTTCCTATAGGAAGACTAGCATTTTCCTAACTTTACCCCTAAATTTTCTATTTTTCTTCTATCGTGAGTTTTAATGGGAAAACTTAGCTTCTGGGCTATACTAATTGCACTATTCCTGATCTATATAATACGACGTAGTTTCAATTTCAAATTTGGTATACATAAATGTAATGATCACAGTATTATCGCCTTTCCTCATCGTACTAAGTGTTATTCTACATGGGTTAGTTTCAATGAATTTCATGGTTAAAAGGTACAGTTTTACTTGTTTTGGCGCCATCTCCATCCTCTCCTAAATTTGGGAAAATTACATGATTAGGTTTTAGTTTACACAGCTTTTGTTATGACGAGAGATCGAATACGGTTTGTTTTGCTGCAATTCGGCTCCAGACCAACCCCTAAAGTACTCAGATGACCACGTTTCCGGTCAGTAACTCTCTCTTCACAGACGTACAGCCTGACCAAATCGGTATACGTAACCTCTTCTTTTAGTTCGTGCGCTATTGGTCATCCCCTGTACCGCGACGGAAAGAGCACCTTCCTTATCCATGGGTCCGAGACCCTCCGAATTCCCGTCCTCCAGACAGTTACATTTAAAGGAGATCAAACCGGTTCCGTCCCCTCGTCAAACAACATTATATACTTGCGAATTTTTGCAAAGTCCGGGTTGAAAGGCCGTCCCCCGCATCAAGAGTTCAGAGATAACCACGCTTAAATCAGCAATTATTTCTGCCCAATCGATAGGTACAAATTATAAATATATGTAAACAATACGAGTTTTTATAATCCACAATACTCCAGTTTTCCCAGAAAATTGTGGATCTGACATCTCCAACACAGGTCGTGAATCTGTGCCAGATATTCAGACATATTACATAAGAATATACGTAAAAGTGATAATACAATATACATGATATATTACTTTTTGGTTTGGTTGACAGGTTGGTTTAATGAGACCCTGCTATCTCATGTAGTTTGAATTTAACTGTAGATTGATTTTTGTTTGGAGAAAAGGTAGGACTCCAAAAAGCCCAAAATTTGCAAGGCCTGAACCTTGAAAACCTAAGTCGAAGATAAAATTAATTTTATAACATAACTTGGGAACGTATTGTCGACGAATGATTATGCTTATTTTGACATTTCTAGTAATGTGGGTTTTGTTTGTTCTGTTGAATTCATCAATATGTTCGAACGGGTGTGGAGCGCCTTTGAATTGAATCTTTCTATGAAAATGGCGCTATAAAAATATTTATGTACGCAAACTACAAATACGTGATTTCTAAAAGATGATAGTCCATCGCAAAAGATGATAGTTATTTTTCAATTAAATGTCGACGTTTGTTAAAGTACTTATTCTTCGTAAGATGTACTGAAATTCGAATATATATATACATACTTATACGTATCTACATACTTCGATAAAAGAAGGTGTGGTTTGGAATGTTGACCTAGTTTTAATAACAGTCGAGGAAGTGTGTCATTGAGATATGCGACAGTTATTAAGTGTCAGAGACCCCCGTCAGGAAGCATAACAATTAGGATTCATTGGTTTGTTTTAGAATGATAACGATCTTTGAATTAATAAAAATCGTTTGGGTTGTTGGTAATTTTAGTAACGTTAGTTTTGAATTTATATGTTAGGAAAATGTATATATTAATAAAATAAATTGTTTTTATAGGAGATATACATAAATATAATAATTGGTTTTATATATATATACATATTAAACATTGTATATAAATAAACATAAAATAAATAACGGCCATATAGATTTGATAGATACATTATACACTTTCTTTATATATATACCTATACACACATACATACTCTTAGTAAAGGCCAAGTCTTTAGCCGAAGTTATTTCACTACACAGTGAAATACCTATAAAAGATGTTCTGAAGTTGTTGACTATGAATTAACTCGATAAAGACAATTATACAGGTAGGTATCTACCGGAAATTTTTATAAATACTTAAATGTATTTATGGAAAAAATAGGTATTTTTGAATATTTAAAAGTCAAGTGCTGGTAATGAGTGAGACAATTGAATTATCTATAGTACTAGTTTAATTATAATTCAATGCGAAAGGAAAGATTTATCGTAAAATATCTCATAAAGGAAGATGTACCCGCTGGGTATCATAAAATGTATTTGAACTCAAATATTTGATTAGAACGGCTTTGATCACGTATACAAAACATTCACTCATGATAGATAACGGTCGTATAGTATTGACCTATATATTAAACATTAAATATAAATATATATATATACATATTTACATATACACACATACAATACATGTACTTATAAGTCATTAGAAATATAATTCATATCTCCATCCTCGCCTTCCCCGGGATCCTGAAAACTTGTATATTAATTTGACTCACCTGAATTCCGACAAATTCATAATTTTTCCAGACGGGTTATACACGCCAATATGAAGATTCAGAAAATATTGAACTTCCCTGCCTGGAATGTTTAATCTAAGTTAGAAATATTTACTTAATACAATCTAGTGTTTCCTAATTTCAATTCGTGATCTACCGATTTGTACTATTTCTTCAAATTTAATGATCTCTAAATCCAAATATTATTAGATAATATTTAAATTTTTGTTGTTTAATTTTCCTATTTTATTCTTTGTACTCACGTAATTCTCTTTACTAACTATTAATTAAATCCGTAAACCGAACGCTTGGTAATATTTTAGAGCTTTATTATTTTTCTTTGACGAAATTAATCCCACACTAAGTATTAAAAATGAATTATGTGAAACTAAGACTCAGCTGTTTTTAAACTTTCACTAAATTATTTTAAACGCAATTATATTTAATTTTTCTTAAACTCGTAATGAATTTAGTTCAACACAAAATATGAATTAAATCACATTTCATTTAAACAATTTTAATTAATTCACAGAAGCTAATTTTAAAATCTTTAAACAAATAACTTTATTAATTTTTAGAAATTTTCAATATTTATTAAATTATTATTATTATCACATTGCTCTAACAGTTTTGAGAAAATTAATTTAATTACAACTTTTAGAATCTTTAACGTAATTTAAGTATTATTAATTTTTAGGAAATTTCACTATTTATGAAACTATTATTGTATTAGATCAACAAGAGAATTTATTTTAATACAATATTAATTCGAACACAAAACACTTTATTTACTGGGTCACTTTTTTTATATCACTTCACTTAAATATAATGAATTTTAGAAGACTTCGATTCAAACACTTTATTTATAAACACTTTCGATTATTATAATTTCACTTAAAACCACCAATTTTAATTAATTCACAGAAGTAATTTTTAGTATCAACTTAAGTATAATGAATTTTAGAAACTTCAATATTTATCAAACTATTATTGAATTAAATCAAACTATTGTTGAATCAATTCAACAACTATTCAAAAGAATTTATTTAAAACTTTATTTAATTGTAAGAAACAAATCAAAATGAAACTTCCTAAGTCCAAAAACAAAACAATTACTTAATATCGGTCAGCACGTAATTTAATTATTTCCTCGCCCGGCGTACTTCGCGACTAATCCCATATTCCCTCATTACATTGCCTTATATACCTAGCTTAGAATCAAAAGTATTTAACTCCATTCCATACCTACATTAAATTATGTTCTCTATTAACTCGTAAACCTATATGTAAGTAATACTAATTTCGACTGTAATTCTTCAATGTAAATATTTAGATAAAATCTGGCCCGCCTCTGAATCCATCACTTTTCCTCACTCCGGCCAGGATCGAATTTAGTTCATTCCTCTAGATCGCCCTGCTGTTCCTTATTATAGAATTGGAAATTTCGATTCATGTTTTTTTTTCTGAAAATATTATCTATCGCTTATTCTTTGGTCGCCTATGAACTCGGGTATCTCGTAATCATAGCCACTATGTCATTATTGAATTTTATTTAAAGAAGCGCCTTCTTCACATCGTTCAATTTTAGAAATTCCCTTAGTCCCTGGTTATCTTGATATGCGATATCTTTTTATTTATGAATTTTCCGATGGTAACATGGTTTTTCTCTGATCTAACATGTGAATATTCGATTAACGCATATTTTCGTGCAATTCTCAATTGATCCTAATATTGGTGTAAACACTTTATAATTACATCCCCACCTCACCTGCCTGAGTTAATAAATATACCTTTCCAGAATGATTTTTCAATGTGTTGCACTGCTTCTTCCTGGTCTAACTGTATTACACCTTTTGCATGTACCTATCGTCTGCTTATACTTTCATCCGGGTCGATTGATATCATCCTTAATTGATTTTTCACCACCTTTAATAATTTTATGTATTAATTTATTGGCGTTTTTACCTGTGATTTACCTACCCCAAACCTGGTAGATATGAGTTCGTTCACTTCTTTCCTGGCCACTCCCCTTTCTCCATTCCACTCTAACTCAATATCACATTAGATTATTGTTTACTATGGGTAATAATCATTACTTTTGTAAAAAACCGATATAAATCAGAGTTAATCGAAAACCCATTATTTTTTATTACTTTTCCTTAAATAAATATTCCTATCTTCCCTGTATATTTTTAATTGTTGGTTTATCTCTTTATTGCCCGAGTTTCATGTTCATCTGATCGCTTGGATAAACAATTCTTGTCGCCTTGTTTACATTAGTCATTGACAACCTCAAAATTTTACCTAAATGTATCGAACTATATTCAAAGTAGTAGTCCATATATATCAATATTTCTATTGAATTCCTTCAGTTTAAATTTTATAATTGATTGATACATTTCTCATCTACATTTTCATAATATCTGATGTCCCGAATCTACTCAACTAATACCTTTTATCACCTAAAATCAGCCTAGTTTCACTCCCTTGTAATTATCTACGTTCCTGAAATTAGAAAATTGTACTTCTATTTCACATTAGTCTCGCCTAAATCGCCTCTTAAGTTTGCCGAAGTTTCCATACTGTATAATTCTTGTTTCTTCCCTTTTTCATCTGCTGAAGCTATGGTTCTCTGAATTATTTTCTCTAATTCGTTGTTTTTCCGCTTAGCCTTACATGACACGTCTTTCTGTCTAAATTCTAATGCAAACACGCCTTTCCCCGTGCAAGATAAATCATTTCTTTGTAGTTTTTTTTTTATTTGTAATTAACATTTTGCATATTATTTTTACTTTCTACTTCCATTTTCAATGGTTATTCATCTCTGCATTTCCCATTGTTTCCTTTAAAGTTCACGACCTCTTCTCGTCCTGTTCGACCGCTAGTGAAATGTTTATATTATAGGCCGTTGATCTGAACCCTTTCGATTCACATAAATAATTAATATTTTTTTTGTCCTGTCACCACTAATTGTTGTTTATGTAGAACGCTCGTTTGATTGGTAACTTTTTCGTTGATTTCACCCAATCCTGTGATGTTTATTTATAAGAGGGAACACCTTCTTCTCACTGCCATCTCGTGGTTTTATGTTGCAACGAGTTTTATGAATCAAAATTATTGGATTATAATTCACTGTAATCAAACTCTCCACAAGTCGATAGATGTCGCTCCCTTAAGCTTTTCTAGCATGAAAGTTATGCACATAAAAAAAATATTTTCCAGGGTTCTATTAAAAGAAAAGGATGATGGTTAGACCATTACAGGGTTGACCTTATAAATGCATGTAAAAGTTTATACATATTTATTGGAACACTTAACAGTCTAAGTAGGACGCGTTAAAATGTATATTTAAAAAAAATAGTTCCTTTCAAAAGACGCCAGAGAATGAAATGTATCCCCGCAGCAAAAACGGCGAAATCTGCAGTGCTCTGGCTTAGTTCTGTAACGATGTAATTGCCTTCATTTTTAAGATTTTTTTTTTGCTTTCAGCGAATGTTACATTGTTTCGATAGTACCTACCTACAGTTTGACAATGATAACTGTGCAGTCGACGCTGTTACCGCCATAAATATTGGGGATGCAGATGAAAAACATTATTTTAATGCGAATATCGCACAAGAGTCCTAACTGCTCCCTACTAACCGGAGCCAGCCTACGGTATTCTCAATCGGGCATATGGTGAGGTTGTAGGTTACGGGCAGGGGAGGATGGAGAGAGGAAGGCAGGGAAGTATCTGACTATGCAGATCCGCTCACTAAACACGGCTAAAGCCATTTCAAGCGACGTTTCTTTTCTGAATGGTGGTCACTGTCTTGCCGTAAGTATATATTTTTGTAATTTTATTTTTTTAAACTTTATTAATTAACACAAATTAATAAAATAAAAATTTACTCGATTCGAACCGCCGACCTCGAGATTCGTAGTCGAGGACCTTACCTCTAGACCACTGATGCCTGTATTCGAACAATTACTTATTATTTGTATATTAATTAACTTTTAGATTTGACGAAAAAAATTAAATTTATAATTTTATTATCTATAAATATATAAAATTGAATAAAAAATTCTTAAGAATCAAAAATAATGTATCCTTTTCACGGGTATTTATTTTTCGTAATGCAAAAACAATTATCAACGTTCTAAAATTCAAAGAATGTCAAAATCTCGAGAAAAATGTTTCGTGCTTCACTTTTCACTTTGTATTCCGTCAATTTGTATTGCTTGAGGTTGATTTTATAAAAACAAAAAAAAAATTAAAAGAGGTTTTGGCATTTATTTATTTAATTAATTATTCTTGAATTTAATTATGATAACAAAAACATTAGCCACCCATCTCACTAGGACAATCCTTTGTTGAAATGAGCGGCTTTACAATTTAATAATAATCAGTAAACAGATAAGTAAATAATAATACATGAATAAAAATTACTAAACATTAATAAGGAAATAATAGTAAATAAGTAACAAAAATTAGTAAACATTAATAAGGAAATACTAGTAAATAAGTAACAAAAAATAGGTAATAATAATTAAATAATAATAATAAGTAAATAATAATTAGTAAATAGTATTAAGCATACAATAATACACATTAAATATTAAGTAAATATTAATAAGTAAATAGTAAGAAGTATACAATAATAAAAATAGGTATATAATAATAAGTAAGTAAAATTATGCAAATGGTAAAAAAGTGCATTTGATTATACACATCATTTAGGAGCTTTAGGAATAAAGGAAGCTATTAAATTTGACAATAATATTCTTAATAATCAACGTAATTTGTCTTACAGTATTAAAGTAGATATATTTCCTGCTAACTAAAAAAGAAATCGATTCTTCTTAAGCCCCCGCCCCCCCATGCATGAAAAGAACACTCAAGCATATCTCTGTCTCACTGTTCCATTGTGTCGTTTTATGTTTGGTCTCCCTCTTATTGTATTTTGTATATCTCACCTATATATATGCTCGCTGTATGCATTTTTCCTTAGTTTTAAATTTTTTTATTTTTTTTAAGTTTTTTATTTCCGACGAAGCATGGGGTAAGCGTAACCCGTTGGTCATGAAGTAAAAATAATTTTGTGGTTCAAAACGAAATCTTATTTAATAAAAACAATTGTGTTTGAAGAAACCCGTTTGAAAATATGTCGACAGTCTAAAACAAACAAAAACGGTGTCTTTGGTAACTGTACGGACCGCCCGCAATATAATGTTATTGTCTGTTTGTCGGTAAGTACATATTTTAGAGGAACACTGATGCAAATAATGCATTTGCGTAGAATATTCCCGTCCAAAACATGTTTTCCAGTCCGCAAACATTCAACGAAACTACAAAGGCAAGATTCCAATTTGTTAATGAAAGTCTGTCTGGGCACATTCCTGATAAGATACGGGAACAGTTATAAACGTTAGACCAGTAGTGGATATTATTGGTATATAGTATATACTCCACAGAGTCTGAAAAACAGAGGCGTACATTGCTCTATGACCAAAGGTATGCGTGTCGGTTATTAATCGGTTGATTTTTCTTCAAAACATAGATCAAAACGATTATTTAAGATGAAAATATATAGGTGATTGAAACCAATATACTCGCAGAAGTGCGGTATACTCAGAAAACACAAGCAATAAATTGATAAAAGCAGAAATAACTATCACGCCATTTCTCCGCAGAAGTAGGCAGAGAGAACAGACCGCCAAACAACTCAATCTTGGTATACACTTCTTGCTTCATTCACATTCATATAACGTCTCATACATTCTATTCTGTTCCGACTTCTTACATGGCCCGACTCAAGTATTTGATTCACTTGATCGTACTATGTCTTCTTCGGGTGTCTATGACTTCTTCTTTAATTCACATTAGCATCATATATTCTCCTTATAATCCTTTATTCGTTCATTCGATCTACGTGCCCAAGCCATCTAAGCGTCCCTTTCTTAATCTTACTGATCATCCTTGCATTCTTTACGAATCTTAACATTTTCCACACGATCATGCATGGTTTTACTCATTTCTATAGCATTCAGTCTATTTTCATCCCTTCTCTCCCAGTTCCTTGCCTCAGGGCCATACATTAGGGTTGGTATCAGCACTCCATTGTGGACTGCTAAAACCAGAAAAAAATGAATAATTTAACATGTTCATAAATCGAAATAGTTGGTTATAATGAAAAGTGTAAAACCTTTAGTGGAAGGATAACATTATGATCCAAATTTATAAAGCAACATTTTTACGTGAAAAAATTTACTAACAGTCCAGTGTTACCATTTTTAGTGAAAGCGGAATGCGGAAGCGTAGCTTTGTGTGATATAACCTGAAAAAAAATTGACAATGTCAAGTACTGCCATTAGCCAGATTATTAATGAGTATTATTAATAATTTTGTCAAATAGAAATAATGTAGAATTATCGTGACAATATTCACAAATTTACAAAAAGTGCATTTAGGTAAAAAAATTGTTGGAGTTTTTTTTTTCAATAAAATTTTTTTTTTCTTAGAGTAGACACAGCTTTTTAGCCAATATGGATTGCACGACACTGCTAGAAAAGAAGCTTGTTCTGCAGAGGAAATGAGTTCCTGGGAGATATGATCTCGATAATACTAAAACTGGTAGCAATACAGAATGGGAGCAGTGCCGCGTATTGGGTTCCCAGATTACTTTAATAAAATGTTTAGTATCTACATATATGCGTACATTGGTACCTTTAAATGAAACCCTTGTTTTATGGCTTGTACCGAAGGTTGTTTGACAAATTGTATTTTTTTAAGGGAATTATATCACACCACCACGCGGAGTTTCCGTAGTAGTCGGTAGAGACCGAAACATTTACATATTTTTTCATATTCTTTAAGGACCAGCTCTCTAAAATTGCATGAAACATCACTTTGTATGTTGCTAACTCAAGCAATACCATAAATGTTTTATCTGTAAATTCTATACGGAAGGTAGAAAAATGTACAAGGTTTCAAAAGACAAAAAGCTCAAACTGTATTCTTTCGTATTCTATTAAATACGTAATAAAATTTCTGGAAGTGTGTACAGTTTGAAAACTAGGGAAGGCATTTTATTCACGTTTTATCTAAAATTCCAGTACCTGTTTCGTATAAAATTTTTGAAACCTCATATAGTTTCCTAACTAACCATATAGAGTTTACAGAAAAATTATGGATAGTGTTTTTTGCGTTAGCAGACTATAAAGTGTGTATTTTTGGGTTCTGACATCATCCGTAATGATAAAAATAAGATCATCAAGCTGTCTTTTGGAAAATCACCACAGAGGTACTTTGAATTTTTCCGATTTGTTTCAATTTCCCGCAGCCAGTGGGTATCCGACATTCCTAGTTAGGGTGTGTTGTGAGGCTGGAGAAATTGGTGAAGGGAAAGAGATGGGGGTAGAGAAAGGTTGAGAAGTATATAAATCTGGTCAATAAATAAGGCTAAAACTATTTTAAGCACGATTCGGTTCCGAATGATTGTTTTTCACGAATGACAATACTAAGAGTAGGGATCTACTACTTTTGTCATCCGAAACAGATTAAGGTGTTAAGCTTACAAAGGAGTCTACGAGATCCCGGATGTTGTATAATTGGATTGTCCTCTTAGCATTGTATACCAATGAGAGGACTCCTTTATTGTATTTAAATTATTTAACTGTCAACATGCATCTAACAAGCAGTGCTTGTAGTAATGCACATGTAAACGTAATCGTTTCACTGTAGCATTTTTTTGTCAATTGAACTATTAATATATAAGTGCATGTACCTAGGTACGTAGTTTGATAAAATTAAAGAATGAGTAATGAATAACATTGATTTTATTATATTAATTACACAATGAATGAAAAAGAAGACAACCCAGTGTTAAATTAAATTTCCTAAAAAAAAACTTTTTTTTCGGGAAAAATTAAAAAAATCTGGACAACTTGCTGCATTTCCGAAGAAGGCGTAATTTTAGTTTCGAAAAATAGTATCGATAGTAAAGAAATAGAGGGGGATTTTTACAGCACTCAAAAATACACACCTCATAGCCTGTTATAAGGAGGATAGATTATTTGCAGACTACTTTTGTCAATTGGTGAACTCTGTTAAGTCGGATATCCAATGGCGGAAAAAGATGATGGTCGAGGTTGTATCAAAGTGAAACAATATTCAAGATAGAGCAGGCAGAAAGCTGTCGCGATAGAGGCTGGCGGGAGATGATACGAGAGTCAGAAGAAGAATATTTGGGATTTTTTTGATTTTGAAATGATTGACATACAGAGTTCCTAAATTTTAATGTTCGGGATATCTCGTACATTAAATGTGCATATCGAAAATCTCCACTGGCTCGAATGCCCTGAAAGAATCCAGTTCAAGCTTTCCTGGATGGTATTTAAGTCACTTAGCGGAATGGCTCCGGTTTACTTATCGAAACTGTATTCCTATAAACACCAATTCACTTCAATCCACCCCTAGGTCACCAGCGTCATCAGCTATCAGTAGGTTGAAGGAACCAAATTGTATATCTAATACTAAGTTCGGTGATTCTGCTTTCGGTTAATCAGGACTGAAGCCTTGGAATGTACTGCCGCATGACTTAAAAATGATCAAAGACTCGGATTTCAGAGCTTACCTTAAAACTCTTCTTTTCAAAAAAATCATACCCGTAAATGGAAGAAATGGATACGCTAGGCTAGCCGGTTACTTCTTACCTAAATACACTAATAGAATAAGTAAAACATTTCACGCACCTTTGGGCAAATGCGTCCACAGCCCACAAAACTGTAAATAACTAAATGTGTAAAAAAAGGTATATATAATAATATTTCTTAAAAACTTTTTAAGCTTTTTATGCCCATTTTATAAATATTCTCCTCACCTAAAAATCAAAAATATTTCAAATAATTACCAATTCTTCTTATGAAAAGGAGAATAAAATAGCAACTGTGAAAATCATATCTTCTTTAAGTTTAAATTGCCTAATAAAACCTGCCAGCTGCAGTAAATATGTTTTTCCTTATCGGTTTATACAAAATTAGATAGAGAATATTGAACGAATTACAAATAATACAGAATAAACTTATAAAAAAATCCAGACACCTTCACAAAAAAACTATACCAAGAAATGAACTTGCTGACAATCTGTAAAAAACAGAAAACTGTATGAATATAATATATGCCTATTTGATCTACGAAATATAAAATGAACTTATACACACGAACACAGAAATTAAAAAAAAACATCACAAATACACGAATACTACACAAGACAACATCATAAATTGTACATGAATACAGTAAAGACTGAAAGTGGTAAAAGAAGCATAGGTCATGGGGGTGTACTCGTATATATATATAATCTCCGATAGCCTGAAGAACATATAAAAAGAAACTGTTCAATCTAAAAATAATTGAGCAAAATAACTCTGTATAATGTAAAGGAACAATAAATAAGTTTTATTTATTAGAAAACCTTTGTAACTTTTTCCCACTTATTTGTTTTCGACCGGACCGGTTTCACCCTATCACGGGCATCGTAAGATGGGAATCATATGTAAGATATACAAATAATATAATTTAATATTAAGTAATATGATATATAATGTAAGTATTACAATAGGTTAAGAATAATATGTATGTAAGTAGTTTATTAATAGAATATGCGTGTAGTTAATTAATACAATATGTATGTAGTTATGTTAAATAAGTGAAATAATTATGGATTTATTTTAACTAAACAAGTAAATAAAAAATATATATTTGTACAGTGCCCTTGATGTGATGTTTCACATAAACGGCGTTATACAAATCATCCAATTATTATCGTTATTATAGTAGAGTCCTGTCGTTATTTTTTTATTTTTATTATTTTGTGATATCTACGACTCAACTCTCTCAATCTTATTCTAAACATGACAAGAATTTATAAAATTATTAAGATTTGTGTTCGTATTTGGAAACCGTACGGCTCGTGACAAAGGAAAGCGGGCGTGGGTTAGTAAGACTCAGATATCGCAGCCGATCGTAAATTTAAGGCTCCACTACTCCGCTCCCTGCGTCACGACGCTCATTTCACATTGCTGGGGAGTCAAACAATGGAATGCGTTTGTGAGTGTCGTAAAGAACTCTTCGTCTTCGATTTTCCCGACAACTTCGTCAGGTGCACAGAGTATTTATTTACTTATCTGATTATCCACCCATCTGGGATTTTATATGGATTTTTAGAACATAATATAATGATCTGGAATATGGGAATTTAAATACTTAAAGTAATGTTAAAAAAATATTTTTTAATCTTTGAAGAACTGTGGCATCATAAATCGATCACCTAAAAAATGAACGAATTCTGTGAAAATCACTACCTATTAACAATTTTAGTAACTAAATGTGAAACATGGATTCTCGACTAATTGGTTTAGCGATTATATGTAGTGCTCCACAGTTCGGCTAAAAGCTTGACATTTTCAAAGGATTTGTGGTTTCATGATAAAAAAGTTGGTTCTTTAAAGTGTTAAAAAAAATTAAAAGCATAAAATAGAAAACTAAAACAGAAATCATTAAAGCTACATTATCCACGCTACAATAATTAATTATAGGTTTCATCAAAGTACTGGTATAGATTACGCTTATTTTATAAATGAAGTTAGCAAATATATCAACAACACCTCCAAATTTGTTGCCTAGATCATGCATCCAATTGGTTAGTGAGTGTGACTGATAGTTGGTTGTGTGCGTGTAAGATTATCTGTAAGGGTAAGCAGATTTATTAAAAACAGATATAAATAAACTATTGTTACATCAATAAATGTGCGCGCATTCATCCATCAGCTGAACATTCGATTTGTGTGAAATAGGCTCATGTCAAGTGACTCAATAAATTTATATATATATATATTACCTTGTCCTCAGAGAGTTCCCAGAAAGGTATATTAAAAATGGGGATCTCGAAATTGAAAATAAATAAATTTCTTAAAAAATATAATCCACTTTTTTTTCCCTCGAAAGCCTTCGGTTTTTTTGTGATGTTCAGAAAAACCGTACTTTGCGTGTCGTACCTCGCAGACGATATTTTTATGTGTATATTAAATTAAAATTTAAATGTGAGCTGCGTGAAAATATTCAAAATTAATTTATGAAAATACCTGCGAGCGGCGGAGGACTTTATTTCTTTAAAGATTCTCGTATTTTTTATATGGTTTAAACATTTATTATTTGTTTCGCCACACTGCACATTCATTATTTGAGGACATATTTATCATAGTGATACTTTTAGTAAAAAAATCGTAAACCAGGCGGTTTGGACATGAACTGCAAATATTCGAAACTGACTTTGACATAAAATTCTGGTTGCAATTCCAAAGGGTAGATATCCAACGGGTCGCCAAGAAAAGTTGGGAAAGCAACTCTGGAGTTTGTGCAAGGAGACGCTGGGACTGCGATGGATGGAGCGAAGGGTTCCCGCCCCAAATAAAGCGAGGAGAATAGGATGAAACAAAACTAGTTTTTCTGCCTATACTACGAAGAGAACGCGAAAAAGAAAAAAAAAACCCGAAGTCCTTCTTTTTTTATGTGATGCAACGCAAAAGTTCCAACTGCTCCCAACCGTTTAGAGCCAGTGAAACTATGGCATCTCCAATTGGGGTATGTTATGAGACTGAAGTTATTGAGGAGAGAAAGACGATGGGGAAGACGAAGGTGGAAAAATTCCTGGCTAATCAGATCTGGTCACCAAACACATCAAAAGCCATTTCAAGTAACATTTCGATCCTGAATGGTAGTCTTTCACCAGGGCGATACTGACAGTATATACCACTCTGGAACGTGCCGCAAATATACTACGTATTATTTTAAATGAATAAAATGTGAAATAACGCAAATTAATAAAATAATATTTAATTGCACACGACGGGATTTGAACCCGCGACCTCCTGATTCTTAGCGAAGGATTGTAACCACTCAACCACGGAAGCAGTGCTAATGAACTTTCATTTTTTTCTATCTCAATCTAATCTCAACTTCTTCCAAAATTGGGAGTTCCTTTAGTGACCAGATTCATATAGCCAGGTACTTCTCATTCTTCACCTTACCCATTTCGGTCCCCTTCACAAAAATCTAGAATGGAAGAAGCTGTCAGAATCGCCCTGCTAAAACGTCACATTTCGAAATAGGAAATGTTTGAAATAACTCTAACTATGGTTAGTTTAGCATCAGATCGAATTATCCAGACACATTTCAACTTTCCTCATCCCCATCACATTCCCTTCACCCTCACAACACTCCAATTAGGAATGCCATAGTCCTATTAGCTCCTGGCGGTCGGGACTCTTGTGCAGTGGTCACAAAATTAAAATTGTCAGATATGCTTGAATTAAATTGAAATAAAATAATATTTACATAAAACATGTAATGGAGACATATTGAAGTCATGTTCATGAGTGACAGTTTTTATTTAAAATATCATATGTTATTAATTGTTTTTGTGTTTAATTCATAGAACTTCGTTTAATTTAAAATAAAAGCACTTTTTCAAAATTCGAAAAACATCTCTAAGTGAATAATCATGCCCCGCTTCATAACAATTAGCCTAAACCCTTACATATAAAAAGAAAGGGTGTTAAATCAAATTTACTTGAACAATTAGAAATTAATAAACGTACGAATGATCCTCATATAACATTAATTGATAAAGTAAGGAAATTATTTACTCACCACTCCTATATGTTCACATTACTAAAACACTATAACGCATTTAATAAAATCAATTAAGAAAACATTGTCTTTTAAATACGGGGAAAATACAAAAAAAAAAATATATATTTTCTAACTAAATCGGTTTTACCGATAATAAATCATTATTTTAAAAAAATCCGTCCAACTTAGAAGTGGGTGGGAATAAAAATTAAAATCATATAAATAAATCGTCTCAATGTGGATTAACCGCAGTTTAAAATCTAAAAATACTTGCATAAGTTAATAACATTATTAAATTTGATTTACATTCAATTTAAAAAAAAAAATAATAATAAAAAATCCTACTGACAAAAGTCTTGTATAAATGCAAAATTCCTATGAATTAATTTTTTTTTATCTCTCCTCAATATGACTCAACTGTGCCTCTATTACATTATTAGATTTACCATAAAATCTTTGAAATATTTGGTATTTAAATGTTAGTAGTCAATAAAATATTCAAATAATAAAAAAAATAATTAAGTAGTTACCTATTTAATTTATTTTCACATCAATAACTTTATTTATAATATTATAATAAAAATGTGGTTTATAACAGAGTGATTGTTTTATTTAAGAAAAATAAAATAATATTCACAGCACTCTGTTTAGAGACATGTTCTAATAATGCAAGCGCCATAATAAGTGCAAATAGGTTCCAACTGCCTCCAGCTTCTGAAATTGATTATGTTTCCAGGTGTACCGAAGATATTACATTAAAAAAAAACTGAACGAAAAAACGTTAAAATATCACATGATTACTTAAACCTTCTTGTGCGAGTATAATTTAATGTAAACAGGAAGCACGGAAAATTCAGGCGGTACTGTTTTTCATAAAATTATCCCTGTTTGTTTTGCGAAAAGGTTTGGGTTGCGGAAACAAGAAACGAGATGCTAAAATGGGGCATATTTGATACGGGAAAGGTTAAGAAAAAAACTGTAAAAAAAAATCTTCTCTGTTTTGTAATATAGCCAGTTAACTAACTAACCATCACTCCGCAGGGGTAGGCAGAAGGGACGGACCGCCGAACAACTAAATCTTCGCATATATTTCTAGCTTCATTCACATTCATACATTCTCTTCTGTTATTCCAACTTTAGACATTGCCCGACTCAAGTATTTGATTCACTTGGTCGTGCCCTTATTCTCCTTATACTCCTTTCCTCGTTCATTCGCTCTACATGCCCAAAATATCAAAGCGTCCGTTTCTTAACTCATTACGCTTATATCAGCCTTGCATTCTTTACGGATCTCAACATTGCTCTCAAGTACATACATGGTTTACCACACATTTGCCTCAGAGATCTCATTTCTATAGCATTCAGTCTGATTTCATCCTTCCTCTGCCAGTTCCATGCCTCACTGCCGTACATCAGGGTTTGTATCAGCACTCCATTGTTGACTGCTGGTTCTCTTCTTTGGACACTTCACTTTGTTTTAAAATATTCGTTCCTTTCCGATAAGAATGCAACGTTTACCATATGTGAAGTGAACAAGATTGGGAAAGGGACACCTAGATGGTTTTCAGATTCTAGAAGAATATATTTCATATTGTGGCACGAGAAAGAAACGGCACGAGCAAGTGAATCAAATATTGGAGTCGGAGGAGTCAGAATAACGGAAGACTATGCATCAGACAATATCTGAAAGTGAACGAAGCACCCTCTCTGCCCACCCCTGCAGAGAAACGGAGTATTGGTCCAATAAAATAATGCATAATCCATTTATACTCTCTCTCCTGGAGAAAGACCATCACTCAGAATTTAAACGTTACTTGAAATGGCATTAGCCTTGTTTGGTGACCAGATCTGAATACCCAAATACATCTATAACTTCATTTTCCTTATCTCTTATCCCTTCCCACTATTCTCAGCCTCACAATATGCCACAATTGGGAATGCCATAGTCCCACTGGCTCCAGACGATTCGGACTCGTAAAAAATATATCAAATATTGTTTAGGTTATTAAGGCCATATAAAAATCAATGTAAGTTTGTTTGTTTGTCTTCGATTTTTCCCGAAAATTAATTGACCTGTTTTGCTGAAAATCACAGTTTGTTTTTATTAGTGTCGGGAAGGTTTAGAAAGTACTTTGAATGAAATCTAATATTTAAAACTGTTGCTATCACGTTTTAAAATTAGTATGAAAAACTTTGAACCCGCCATGTTATATCAATTGACCGGTTTCGCTGAAAATCACAGTTTGTTTTATTAGTGTCGGGAAGGTTTAGAAAGTACTTTGAATGAAATCTAATATTTAAAACTGTTGCTATCACGTTTTAAAATTAGTATGAAAAACTTTGAACCCGCCATGTTATATTAATTGACCGGTTTTGCTGAAAATCACAGTTTGTTTTATTAGTGTCGGGAAGGTTTAGAAAGTACTTTGAATGAAATCTAATATTTAAAACTGTTGCTATAACGTTTTAAAATTAGTATGAAAAACTTTGAACCCGCCATGTTTTATTTAGTTTGGCCCATAGATATAACACCCTGGTAAGCCACAGATTGCATATTCAAAAGAAGAATGTTATTTTTGGGTAGAATATTTTCAAAATGGAAAACACTTAAGAACTTTATGATTTAGATATATTTACAAAAAATAAACGATTGGAATGAAATAAAATATTCAAATGAATATTTCTTCATTTGGAGATCGTTACTTTCGCTGTCAAATAAATTATGGCACCCTAATGACAAGCGATAATTCACAACTTCATAACTTTTTTCCAAAAAAAATAAATCCCGCGCATGGCCGGGTACACATAGGCTACTTAAGGATGAAAAAAAAGTTTATTGTTAGACCCAGCAATACCACGGAAACCAGCGGAAACTGAAAATTATTTAAAAATCATATTTAAAAATAAATATGTATACTTAGGGCGTAATTAATTTAATTTTTTTACATAAAACACGATTTATTTAGAATAGAGCAAAAATCTCTGAGAATTTTTTACATACCGACAATATATTAAATAACAGAACTATAAGTGCGATTTTTTTTCTATCTATGGAAATACATATAATTACTTTTTCAACTTGACATTTGAATAGAGATTATCTTAAAAAATAACATACATATTTTTTATGTCCAAAAATCCTCAAGTTTTTAGGTGAAATTTATAACATGAAGGTACATAGAAATATTTTATAGACTTAAGTTGCCCACAAATTTACCCATAAACGTTTGTATTTGACTCTAATTAATAGTCTGGAAAAATAATAATCATATTACTAGAAAACAAAAACAGGTCTATAAAGTAAAAGGCAGTATGTCAAATAATTCACATTGTTTTTCTGCAGTACCTTTTTTACATACTTCTTTAATAAAAACAGAAATTAAACAATTTTCTTTACGTATTAGTAAGATAATTACTCTCTGCAAACAAAATTACATGAACAGCTTTTAACTCAAAAATGAAAACCCGGTTTGTTAATTTTCTAGTAAGGCGCTCCGAAACACTGAACAGCTAATCTCTAGAAATGTGTTCTACACTGATATATATTTTTAACGCCCATAGTGTTTTTACATAAATAGTATATGAGAAGTGAAATAATAAAAATCGAAAAATTGCAATTAATAAAAAAAAACAAGATATAAAAAGAGAAGAAACAAAATGCGGTTGGTCAGGTAGTGTTACAGAAAAAAAAAACAGTAGTATATCAAACGTGCCTGCAAAGTGGCTTAATTTAAACAGATAAAACATATTTATTTATAAATTATTGCACAACACGTGCAATAACCAAGCCGACAGCTGGTATTTCACAACACCGAGCCAAGAGCCTATATTGCACCACAAATAAAATAGCAAGTCAAGATTGCACCACAAATGAAATACCGAATCTAGATTTCACAATACGTGCACATAATCATCGGCCGCGCCGCGCTCTCTATAAATTGCGTAAACAGAGCGGTATGTTCTCTCTTTTCACATCAAGCGCAGAATAGACAACATGTCCTCCCTTGTATACCTCAACCTGCCGCTACCAGACAAGAACAGTCTTCTACACTCAGTAACCGCTGACGTCACCACCCGGTGCCTCAGCAACTGACAATACTGGCTGGTGCCATAAGTCGACGTTTCAACGACAACATCTCCATTGTGAAACTACCAAATGCTCAAGGGGTTGCGCAAATCACAATAGTCTTGCGTCCCTGTGTTCCGGTCTCCAAATATTTACAATATTTTTCTTATGCGGGTCTTACACATCTCGTACAAGTAGGTTTGTGAATATGCATGAAATAAGTATTATACATGGTCCACAAAATTCACCAAATTAACGTTAAACATATCAATATCACTTCAGTATTTGTTTTCAATTTGTTTCAGTTTCTAATTTGTAACGGCTTGATAGCATAGAATAAGCGATACCGTATTTAATTACAACCAAGAAGAAGGCAATTGTCCGACAGCTAGGATCTCATGACCGCCAACGTCAGTCTTCGTTCGGTAGCACCAGAAGAGGCTAGTCCACACCAATTCAACTGATTCGAAGCAGCCATGGGAAATTTAGAATAGGTGACAATTTAATTTTTATATGTGAATTCCTGGTTACCACTCTTTTGAGCATCCTTTTAAGAGGAACGCGTGCGATCCCCTTGATCATTCAAACTACTGTAGCAGTGTTAAGTGCCTTCCAGACAAGCGGGTGGCCCAGTAGTGTTGATAAATGAAGCGCGATATATGTAATTGGAGTCTATTTTCACTATAACAAAACAGTTCTACTGTTTTCATATTTTAAAAATATTTTGTCAACTGTCAACATTGATCAAAACATGCATGCACCTATATTGTTCTATTATTGCGCTGCTATTTATACTAGTATTTGTATTTATTGACGTATTATATAATATTG
>JAHDVE020009083.1:0-93905 GCA_022606495.2 Halesus radiatus
ATGTTTAAACTCAGTTTTTTTTTTATTTATTGAAGCTATAGCTTGTCTCTAATAAATGATTATCAAACTCTGAATAGTTATGTTCTCTGATTCTAGTTTTAAAATTTGTAGTTTGACAAAACAAAATTTCTAGAATTTGTGACATAGTTAATGCCCAGGAATACAATCAATTACACCTATGGGAGTGTCTTTCAAATCTGAGCTACAGCTTCTTGTTTTAACTGCTCAAATGTAATGCCCCAAGTACGCGATCGCCCAACCTCCCAACTCGAACGTTCGGGCGATTGTGAGGGGTAGTTCGTACGCATTGGGCCAACGTTGGCTCGAGTTTGGCGAGTTGGCCCGAGATCGCTCCGATGGCGAACTATTGGCCGAACTCGCACAAACCGGCCTCCACACATTGGCCGTTCAGTGTTCAGTACGTCCATAACCAACAGGTTATTAGGAGCAAAATAACTGGTTATATAACGGTTATTTGGTTATTTTGGTTATTTGGTTATTTCGGTTGTTCGGCTATATACTATATAGTATTAGCGAGTGGGGACACGAGGAAAGCACCGATCGGGGGCGGTAACAACCAGGAATATCAATTAGCGGGCGTACAAAATAAAATAAAATCGTTCGCTTGATTTGTATTTTTATGTTCGAATTTTATAAATTTCTACATAGAATCTACATCATACATCTTGTAGAAATAGATGAGTTATCGTTAAATGCTTTTAAGTAGTAGCAGACCAGTTTTTAAATGGTTTAAATTAACAAAAATATCAAATACATCTATTGTACAATGGAAACAATTGAACTTTTTTATTAGAGATTGGGGTTAATAAGATAAAAATTCAGATTGTATGTCATGACGTCTCAAACAATAAGAATTTATTTCATTCTCGCAATTAAAAATACCACAATTCCTTGAAAATAATAATAACGGACAAGTAAATTAGCTTTTAATGGGATACCCCAATATTAAGATTTGTGTTTGTTATTTTCGAAGTGCAACTTGATCAAGTAGAGATGGCGCCACTTTCGTTCCCAGCTCCCATACAAATTTGGCCAAGTTGCAAATATATACCCAAATTTTCTCAATCACATCAATTGGGTCGCGTCGGTCTTATGACAAGGACGTGTTGTATTGCCTTCCTCCTGGAGAGTCGCAGAAGGTACTGTGACATTCCGTTGAAAAGGTTTTCCGCCCGGCTTGCCGGGCCAGCAACACGGGTACTCCGTCATTTGATCAAGTAGAGATGGCGCCACCTCCGCTCGCAGCTCCCATACAAATTTTGCCAAGTTGCAAATATATACCCAAATTTTCTCCATCTCATCAATCGAGTCGAATCGGTCTAATGACTAGAACGTGTTGTATTGCCTTGGTCCTGGAAAGTCGCAGAAGGTGCTGTGACATTCAGATGAAAAAGTTTTCCGCCCGGCTTGCCGGGCCTGCAACACGGGTACCGCGTCATTTGATCACATAGAGATGGCGCCACCTCCGTTCGCAGCTCCGCTACAAATTCGGCCAAGTTGCAAATATATACCCAAATTTCCTCAATCTCATCAATTTGGTCGCGTCGGTTTTATGACTAGGACGTGTTGTATTGCCTTCCTCCTGGAGAGTCGCAGAAGGTACTGTGACATTCCGTTGAAAAGGTTTTCCGCCCGGCTTGCCGGGCCAGCAACACGGGTACTGCGTCATTTGATCAAGTAGAGATGGCGCCACCTCCGCTCGCAGCTCCCATACAAATTTTGCCAAGTTGCAAATATATACCATAATTTTCTCCATCTCATCAATCGAGTCAAGTCGGTCTAACGACTAGAATGTGGTATAAACTGCCTTACTCCTGGAGAGTCGCAGAAGGTATTGTGACATTCCGTTGAAAAGGTTTTCCGCCCGGCTTGCCGGGCCTGCAACACGGGTACTGCGTCAATGGATTAAGTAGAGATGGCGCCACTTCTGTTCGCAGCTCCGCTACAAATTCGGCCAAGTTGCAAATATATACCCAAATTTTCTCAATCTCATCAATTGGGTCGCGTCGGTTTTATGACTAGGACGTGTTGTATTGCCTTCCTCCTGGAGAGTCGCAGAAAGTACTGTGACATTCCGTTGAAAAGGTTTTCCGCCCGGCTTGCCGGGCCTGCAACACAGGTACTGCGTCATTTGATCAAGTAGAGATTCGCAGCTCCCATACAAATTTGGCCAAGTTGCAAATATATACCCAAATTTTCTCCATCTCATCAATCGAGTCGAGTCGGTCTAATGACTAGAACGTGTTGTATTGCCTTGGTCCTGGAAAGTCGCAGAAGGTGCTGTGACATTCCGTTGGCAAGGTTTTCCGCCTGGCTTGCCGGGCCTGCACTCGCGCATCATTTGATCAAGTAGAGATGGCGCCACTTCCGTTCGCAGCTCCCATACAAAATTGGCCAAGTTGCAAATATATACCAAAATTTTCTCCATCTCATCAATCGAGTCGAGTCGGTCTAACGACTAGAACGTGTTATAAACTGCCTTACTCCTGGAGAGTCGCAGAAGGTACTGTGACATTCCGTCGAAAAGGTTTTCCGCCCGGCTTGCCGGGCCTGCAACACGGGTACTGCGTCATTTTATCAAGTAGAGATGGCGCCACCTCCGCTCGCAGCTCCCATACAAATTTTGCCAAGTTGCAAATATATACCCAAATTTTTTCCATCTCATCAATCGAGTCGAGTCGGTCTAATGACTAGAACGTGTTGTACACTGCCTTACTCCTGGAGAGTCGCAGAAGGTGCTGTGAAATTCCGTTGGCAAGGTTTTCCGCCTGGCTTGCCGGGCCTGCAACACGGTAGTTTTGGGTAACTAGCCAGAATTTCGATACCATAACCAACTGGTTTTTAGGAACTAAATAACTGTTTATAAAACGGTTATTTTGGTTATTTGGTTATTTCGGTTGTTCGGCTATATACTATATAGTATTGCCGAGTGGGGACACGAGAAAAGCACCGATCGGCGGCGGTAACAACCAGGAATAACAATTAGCGGGCGTACAAAATAATTTTCTATATAGAATCTATATCATACATCTTGTAGAAATAGATGAGTTATCGTTTAATTCTTTTAATTAGTAGCAGACCATGTTTTAAATGGTTTAAATTAACAAAAATATCAAATACATCTATTGTACAATGGAAAAATTTGAATTTTTTTATTAGAGATTGGGGTTAATAAGATAAAAATTCAGATTATATGTCATGACGTCTCAAACAATAAGAATTTGGAATATTGTAAGTTATTTTTATCACTCTTTTCAATGCTAACTATTTATTTCATTCTCGCATTTACAAATACCACAATTCCTTAAAAATAATAATAACGGACAAGTAAATTAGCTTTTAATGGGATACCCCAATATTTAGATTTGTGTTTGTTATTTCCCAAGTGCAATTAGTAAATAAGTCATTAATTTTATCAAAACATTGTAAATTCCTTGGTAGGATCAAAATACAATGGTTGATTCGTATAAAAAATGTACCGTATATACTGATTACTCCCTCAAATACTTGCGCGTGTTTACATTGCCGCTTCATACTGGCTAGTGTTGGCAGTTATAACCAATAACCAACTAAATACCGGTTATTTGCGAAATACCCGCAGTTACGCTAGCGGCCGCTCGGTTATTTGGTTATTTGGTTATTTTGGTTATTTTGGTTATTTTGGTTATTTTCGTTATGGATATTTGACAAAAGGGGACAGCGCTATACGGGCTCCATGCTGCATGTATAATAGTGAGGCAAAACGAGACAGAGCTATATAGTTCGTATAGCGCTATTCCTTTCTGTGAGGTGAGAACTACCCGATACCCGGAATACCCAGAATACCCAGTAATACCCAATACCCATTGACAAAACCATAACCAAATAACTAATAACCAACTGATAACTGAAAACTTAGATAACTAGATAACTAGACAACTGTAGCCAGTCAGTAGGTCAGTACGCCAATAGTAACTAGCATTCACAGCGAACAGTTAACCCTCCAACGATTGTAACTGTATTTATTTCTTTTGATAGATTTTTTTTAAGTTTGTGGAAATTTTTTTAAAAGACAAGATAATATTTATCATAGTTTATTGTGTTGTTTAGAATAATAAGTTAAATGAGTGTTGTTTATTTGTAAAAATCGTGACTTTTTAAATATGGCAGGCAGTATTTAGACCCAAAAAAAGCGCTGTGTAAATTATGTAAAACTTTTTTTTAATTATAAAAGTTCTACATGAAACTTAATCTTTTATCTAATTAATCAAAATTGTAGCGTTTACATAATTCTACAAGAATTGCTGCTATGTATCAAGATATAAAATTATAACAAAAAAATCATGCAAACATTATTTATTTATTTTGTACACAAAGGGTTATTATTACACTTTGCTCCCTTCAGATTCTCTGCTCGGTACTCGCCTCGGGTTCCCATTGTTCCCAATACCCACTGTACTAACCGCAACTACGCGTAGCTAGCTACGGCTCGGTTATTTGGTTATTTCAGTTATTTGGTTATTTTGGTTATTTGGTTATTTTGGTTATGGTTATTCGGCAAAAGGGGACAGCGCTATATGGGCTCCATGCTGCATGTATATCTGTCTTTTTCTTTAGTAAGGCGAAACGAGACAGCTATATAGTTCGTATTGCGCTATCCCCTTTGTGAGGTGACAACTACCTAATACCCAGTTATACCGACTGACAAAACCATAACCAAATAACTGAAATAACCAACTGATAACTAACTATCCACCTAGCCCTAGCCATTAGCCCAGTGGCCAGTATGAAGCGGCAATGTAAACACGCGCAAGTATTTGAGGGAGTAATCAGTAAATACGGTACATTTTTTATACGAATCAACCATTGTATTTTGATCCTAGAAATGAATTTACAATGTTTTCATAAAATTAATGACTTATTTACTAGTTGCACATGGTAAATAACAAACACAAAAATAAATATTGGGGTATCCCATTAAAAACTAATTTACTTGTCCGTTATTATTATTTTCAAGGAATTGTAGTATTTTTAAATGCGAGAATAATATAAATAGTTAGCATTCAAAGGAGTGATAAAAATAATTTATAATATTCCTAATTCTTATTGTTTGAGACGTCATGACATACAATCTGAATTTTTATCTTATTTACCCCACTCTCTAATAAAAAAATTCAAATGTTTCCATTGTACAATAGATGTATTTGATATTTTTGTTAATTTAAACCATTTAAAAATGGTCTGCTACTACTTAAACGATAACTTATCTATTTCTACAAGACGTATGATATGGATTCTATGTAGAAATATATAAAATTGGAACATAAAAATACAAATCAAGCGAACGATTTTATTTTATTTTGCACGCCCGCTAATTGTTGTTCCTGGTTGTCACCGCCCCCGATCGGTGCTTATCTCGGGTCCCTACTCGCCAATACTATATAGTATATAGCCGAACAACCGAAATAACCAAAATAACCAAAATAACCAAATAACCGTTATATAACCAGTTATTTAGCTCCTAATAACCAGTTGGTTATGGTATTGAAATTCTGGCTAGTTACCCAACACTAAGCTGAAGGGAGCAAAGTGTAAGAATAACTATTTGTGTACAGAATAAATAAATAATGTTTGCATGATTTTTTTTGTTATAATTTTATATCTTGCTACATAGAAGTAATCCTTGTACAATTATGTAAACGCAACAATTTTAATTAATTAGATGAAAGTTTATGTTTCATGTAGAACTTTTATAATTAAAAAAAAGTTTTACATAATTTACACTGCGCATTTTTTCCGGCATTATGTTTTTCGAAATGGGTCCAAATACTGCCTGCCTTATTTAAAAAGTCACGATTTTCACAAATAAACAACAATTATTTATTAATTGATAAACTAAAGTTCTTTAAAACTTAAGACAAGATTTTTGTGCATAGCGCAAAGGGTAACAATTATTTTTATAAACAATAATTATTAGCCTGAAACACTCATCAAAATTGAAAAAAACCTTTCCGAGCAAAGATAAATGTCGCCGACAGGACTCGAACCTGCACCCTTCTGATTGCCGGTCAGATGTAAATGTAAATGTCAGTGATAAATGTAATGATAAATAAATAATAAATCATGATAAATCAGTGATAAATGTAATGATAAATGTCGCCGATAGGACTCGAACCCACCCTTCTGATTGCCGGTCAGATGTAAATGTCGGTGCGGGTTCGAGTCCTGTCACGACTCTTTGCTCGGAAAGGTTTTTTAATTTGGATGAGTGTTTCAGGCTAATAATTATTGTTTATAAAAATAATTTGTTACCCTTTGCGCTATGCACAAAAATCTTGTCTTAAGTTTTAAAGAACTTTAGTTTATCAATTAATAAATATTTGACAAGTCAAAGCAATTTTCACCAATAAAATGTAGACATAATTTGCTCGACGCCATCTATTTGAGGGATTTAGCCGTTACAAGCCTTTCTCATACTAATAAAGTTGGTTGTTTACAGGTGAAATATAATAAAAACAGTAATTATTGAATGAAACACTAGTATATATTGATTAACTTGGCGGGTTTGCGATAAGCCGACGTAGCTCAACGGTAGAGCATCTGACCGGCATCAGAAGGGTGCGGGTTCGAGTCCTGTCGGCGACATTTATCTTTGCTCGGAAAGGTTTTTTTCAATTTGGATGAGTGTTTCAGGCTAATAATTATTGTTTATAAAAATAATTGTTAACAATTATTTAACTTACTATTCTAAACACCACAATAAACTATGATAAATATTATTTAGTCCTTTAAAAAAATTTCCACAAACTTTAAAAAAATCTATCGAAAGAAATAAATACAGTTACGAGCGTTGGAGGGTTAACTGTTCGCTGTTGGAATGCTAGTTACTATTGGCGTACTGACCTACTGACTGGCTACAGTTGTCTAGTTATCTAGTTATCTAAGTTTTCAGTTATCAGTTGGTTTATTGGTTATTTGGTTATGGTTTTGTCAATGGGTATTGGGTATTACTGGGTATTCTGGGTATCAAGTAGTTCTCACCTCACAGAAAGGAATAGCGCTATACGAACTAAATAGCTCTGTCTCGTTTTGCCTCACTAAAGAAAAGACAGGTATACAGGCAGCATGGAGCCCGTATAGCGCTGTCCCCTTTTGTCAAATATCCATAACCAAAATAACCAAAATAACCAAATAACCAAATAACCAAATAACCAAATAACCGAGCGGCCGCTAGCGGAACTGCGGGTATTTCGCAAATAACCGGTATTTAGTTGGTTATTGGTTATAACTGCCAACACTATTCAGTACGAGTTCGACAGGTGATTCCGACGGGCGTGCTGCGCGAAGAATAAAACACGACTGAACTATGTTTATGATGAGGAAAAAATACTCAAATATGCAACTAACCCCCAAATAAATGCCCATATATGCATTATGTATATTTGGCTAACAATAATAATATTTGGATAATTTGTATAGCACCGTTTTTTCACGAAAAACCACCTCAATAGCGAAATCCACGTAATCCGATGTATAAACGGGGTTAGTTTTGATATCCTTTTGCGCTACAATCTGATTCAGGATGTGTGTAAAAATAAAATACGAAGCTAAAACAGGCGCAACCGCTATCCGTTATATTTATTTCCGATTTTATGAGTACCTAAGGAGAAACGAATTTTGTCAATAATATTATAAATTTCGGTAGACTTTCTATGAATATCGATAGTTCGATAGATTTTAGCTAAAATGGCATCATTAGTTGGAATGGAGTTCGTAGTTGGAACGTTGACCGATCGTGTAGTTGCCCGATTTATAGTCACTATACGATCGGCCAACGTCCCAACTCCGTACCGAGTTCGAGTTGGGACGTTGGGCGATTGTGTGGTCGAGGCATAAAACATCGAGTCAAAAGTCACATCAAAAAAGTTTTCACTCTCGGAAAATATCTACATACTCCCCGACAAAGATGGGCCAAACCAAAATCCGCGAAAGGTGAATTTGTGTTCCAAAAACGCTCTAAATATGCATTGGAAGCCGTTTTAGATTTCCCAGAAACGGCATTTGCCTCGGAAAAGCGCGGCCGCCATCAGAAAGCAAAGGAAGAACAAGCTGCGCGCGCAACAAGAACAGGAAGCAGTATTTATTATTCAAAGGCAATCTCATTCTATCGGAGTCGTCTTGGATTCATTATTGAAAATACGCCGCCGCTTGCCGGCTACAGGCTACGGGCTACGGCTAAAGGCTAGACAAACCACGACTGAGTTTTATTAGTTATTTCTTTCAAGAAAAGTTTGCTTAGTTTAATTAAATTCGTCGGAATTACGAAGATGTAGAATTGTAGATGCTTATTTGAGCATGTCTCTCGGAAATTACATTTGGTGTCCCGGAAAAGATATTCTGTAAAAATCGCTCTGTTTACAGATTTTATGTTTATGGATTTATCCAGGAACAAAACATGATTCTATCAGGGGGCCAAGTATTTATCTTTTGCGTTAACCAACGTTTAAAATTATTAACTTATTACCTTTGTGTTTTGCTTTGTTTCGTCTCAGCGACAGTGAATATTGGGTTTAAAAATAAATGGATTCGGTGAATAGCATCCATACTCCACACAATGCGCACTTGAAATGAAATAACACACAATGCTTTGTGATTATTATTATTATAAATGCGGCATGCCATGCTAATATGGTAGAATTACCTCATTGTGCTAACCCGGTTCGCAGGGCCTACGTTAGTCAATACATCCGAATCTAATTTCGGCAGGTGAAAAGGGCAAAGATATCTGTCCCCTTACGGTACCAGACACTCGGTTACCTGAAGCAACATTTTTGCTCCTGACGTATTAATGATAAAGTCTATGAAATCCAAAATGTTTGTATTGATAGAAAAAATATTATTCAACAAATTTGTAAAATAAAAATCGA
The DNA here is from genome assembly GCA_022606495.2 of Halesus radiatus. Classification (NCBI taxonomy): domain Eukaryota; kingdom Metazoa; phylum Arthropoda; class Insecta; order Trichoptera; family Limnephilidae; genus Halesus; species Halesus radiatus. Next base: position 8,928 of record JAHDVE020009083.1, read on the forward strand.
CTTTTGACTTATAATTTAATTAATATTCCGGAATCGGTTCGGTGAGTGCGGGGGAGGGGAGATATAGTTCGTTTAGAACTAAGTCATACCTGTTCTTTTGCGATATTACCCATATTTGATATATTCGTTTGCCGGTATTACGTTATTTTCACCGTACTAATAATAAAATTATGGTATAAACTACTTTTTAGTAGTTTGTCGAACTCGCTTGTTATTCAAAACCTTATGCTAAATGTACAGTTAAGGTTAAATTACAAAGTATGCATGTGTATAAAATAAAATAATTATATATATATTATAAACTTAATACATAAATATTTCGTAAGAATTTTACTCAAAAATATTTTTACCAAAAAACATAAATGACCAAACTAAATCGTACATAAAATAATATTTCCTATTTTAACCAAGTTTTCAACTTATTTATTAACTGTTTAGTTTTAATACTTTTTTTTTCAGTAGGTAACATATCGTCGCTGCATTTATAATATAGCTTATGTGCCGTTTCGTACACTCTGAGATGATTCTTTAAAAATAATTGCAGACTAGATTTGAAAAAATATTATTTATAATTATTAGGCAAGCTTTCCAGCTAAACAAATCTATTCTTTTTAGTAAATCTAGTCTTTGCAATTATTTTTTAAAGCAGTTTTACTCGATCATATCAGAATGTACGAAACGACACATAAGCTATATTATATATGCAACGACGATATTTAAACAGCCAGGAATCATGTGATCTAAAGTTCTTGTCCATATTTGTTTGTATGCTTAGGTAATACATGTTAATCAAAAAGACAACAAAGAGATAATATTACATTGTGTACATACTTCAAGTGTTCGAGTGTGCTACATAATATTATGTTGTGATTTATGACGAATGTATTGATCCAAATATAATGATTTGGGTATAGCCGTTGACGAATAAAATGTCCCAGACATTGGGATTCCCATAAAAATCATCACCGTTGGGTCGTCTGTGGCCTCTGACGAAAAAATACGAAACTAAATGTCAAAAACTATGTTCCAAAATTTGGGACTTCCCGCAAGCGGACACAGATTGAGAAAGACCGAACTTTCCAATATGGTTGTTTCAGCATTTTTTTAATCCTTGTTTCTTCGGTGTCATTTTAAAATAAAGTATTCAAATATTGTGTTCACGCATATAATACTTGTCATGCTTTATAATTTTGTAACGAAAATAAAGTTTTTAATCAACAAATTCTGACAAAATCTTTTTCATCAAGAAACCATCCAACTGCAAAGTAATTATCGCACCGTTTCACTGCAGGATTATGCAGAGAGGATAGACCGCCAAACTCGGTCTTGGCACACGTTCCTTGCTTAATTCGGATGCGTATATCATCTTATACAGATTATTTTGTTATTTCGACTCTTCATATGGTCCAACTTAAGTATTTGGTTAATTTGATCATGCTTTGTCTTCCTCGGGCGTCATCGACTTTTTCTACCATTCACATTCATGTATACTCTTTTTTAGTCTTGACTCTTGACATAACCCGACTCAAGTATTTGGTTCACTTGATCATGCCATGTCATCCTTGGGCGTCACCGACTTTTTCCGCCATTCTCATTCATACATATTCTTCTGTTGTTCTGACTCTGGACATGATCCGACTCAATTAATTGGTTCACTTGATCGTGCCATGTCATCCTCGAGCGTCACCGACTTCTTCTACCATTCTTATTCTTACATATTTTTTGTTGTTCTGACTCTTGACATGATCCGACTCAATTAATTGGTTCACTTGATCGTGCTATGTCATCCTTGGGCGTCACCGACTTCATCTACCATTATCATTCATACATATTCTTCTCTTATTCTGTCGATTGACATGATCCGACTCAATTAATTGGTTCACTTGATCGTGCCATGTTATCCTCGGGAGTCACCGACTTCTCCTACCAATCACTTTCACGTTAAACATTAACACTCCAATTAAATGTAGTATAATGTCAGGAACTGAAAACGTGCTTTTTTCGGAATGAAAAGTAGTGCTCTAGAGGTGATTTTATATAAAAACGGTGCGGTATAAATCATCCATTTATTATTATTATTATAGATTAATCACCGAAAACAGGATTGTTTATTTTATCAAATCTCATAATTACTTTTAAATCGTCAATTTCTAATGTATCTGTCAAAAATAATATAATGTACCTACGCCTGCACGCGAGTATGGCGGCGGGCAGAATCGCGTTTCAACTTGGAACTTGCCCGATACCGATATGGATAGGTACCTTGTATCTGTCAATATCGTATAACGATGAATACTGGAGATGATACTTGTATGGAATATATCGAGATCGGTCAATAAAGCCGCGTCTCCCGCGACTGTTTTTTCAAAACATTTACACAAAAAAACTAAAGAAAGGGGCGTTACCATACACATTTTTGTGTGCGTATAGAATGTTTTTGTCTTCCGAAATCAATGGAAAACATTCTTCTCGCGGGTGAAGAGGGGAAAGGGGGAAGGGTTTGTTTCATTTTTTTAAATCGCTGCACGGTGCGGATCTATCTATGCGTCCCGTCCGATGGTATTTCGTCATAAATCGAACAGGTTTTTTTAGGTTATGTGTACTGAGCGAAATTATAACATATTATTATAAGAAGTTTCCTTATGTATCACTAATAATAAAAATTTATGTAACTGTTATGTATTCTCTTATTTTGTGTGCTATTTCTAATAGGATCACAGCCCTCATATTAATAACCTTTGAAAGTAAACATCGTGAATTAAATATTCATATAAGCACGTCTTTTTCTTGTTAGTTTTTATTATTATTAAAAAACGAAGAATCTAAAACCTACTTTATATTTAATACAATGTTTTAATTAGACATAAAATAGGTTTTTAAGTTTTTTGTTTGGTTTTTTTTCGTAAATAAAAAAAAACCTAAAAGCCACACAGAAACTTGATACTTTAAATCAATTAAAATGCGTGATTTTGCTTCTTCGTTAACTGAAATAGTTTTTCATTATTTTTGTGCATATTAAGAACATCGTGCTTATGCATATTTAATAATCGTGATAAACACATTCATTGATTATATTACAGTGGTTTACACAACATATTTCTTATTATTTTTACATTCATTGACATTTATATATTTATTTTATTCAAAGAATAAACAAAACAATGGTATTTTATTCCAACCTATAAAAATACGTAGTACATTTAAAAGATTATTCTTGAACTCATCCTGTTGTCTACGCAAAATGTTTTGTTTTTAATCAAAACAAAATATTTTAGCAGGAGACGGAATGTGTATGAAAACAAATGTTTTTGTGTATGGTTTTGTTGTGTAGTATAATACGTATACATGTTACGAATATATTAGGTTCAAGCCTAAGTTCGTTGCTACAGCGCATAGATATACCACGGAGGATCAACAGTCAACACACAACACAGGGGAGTTTCAGGCGGCAACGGCAGAACGCCGTCCGTACTAGTGTTGGCAGTTATAACCAATAACCAACTAAATACCGGTTATTTGCGAAATACCCGCAGTTACGCTAGCGGCCGCTCGGTTATTTGGTTATTTTGGTTATTTTGGTTATTTTGGTTATTTTGGTTATTTTGGTTATTTTGGTTATGGATATTTGACAAAAGGGGACAGCGCTATACGGGCTCCATGCTGCATGTATACCTGTCTTTTTCTTTAGTGAGGCAAAACGAGACAGAGCTATATAGTTCGTATAGCGCTATTCCTTTCTGTGAGGTGAGAACTACCCGATACCCGGAATACCCAGAATACCCAGTAATACCCAATACCCATTGACAAAACCATAACCAAATAACCAATAACCAACTGATAACTGAAAACTTAGATAACTAGATAACTAGACAACTGTAGCCAGTCAGTAGGTCAGTACGCCAATAGTAACTAGCATTCACAGCGAACAGTTAACGCTCCAACGATTGTAACTGTATTTATTTCTTTTGATAGATTTTTTTTAAGTTTGTGGAAATTTTTTTAAAAGACAAGATAATATTTATCATAGTTTATTGTGTTGTTTAGAATAATAAGTTAAATGAGTGTTGTTTATTTGTAAAAATCGTGACTTTTTAAATATGGCAGGCAGTATTTAGACCCAAAAAAGCGCTGTGTAAATTATGTAAAACTTTTTTTTAATTATAAAAGTTCTACATGAAACTTAATCTTTTATCTAATTAATCAAAATTGTAGCGTTTACATAATTCTACAAGCATTGCTGCTATGTAGCAAAATATAAAATTATAACAAAAAAAAATCATGCAAACATTATTTATTTTGTACACAAAAGGGTTATTATTACACTTTGCTCCCTTCAGATTCTCTGCTCGGTACTGGCCTCGGGTTCCCATTGTTCCCAATACCCACTGAACTAACCGCAACTACGCGTAACTAGCTACGGCTCGGTTATTTGGTTATTTCAGTTATTTGGTTATTTTGGTTATTTGGTTATTTTGGTTATGGTTATTCGGCAAAAGGGGACAGCGCTATATGGGCTCCATGCTGCATGTATATCTGTCTTTTTCTTTAGTAAGGCGAAACGAGACAGAGCTATATAGTTCGTATTGCGCTATCCCCTTTGTGAGGTGACAACTACCTAATACCCAGTTATACCCACTGACAAAACCATAACCAAATAACTGAAATAACCAACTGATAACTAACTATCCACCTAGCCCTAGCCATTAGCCCAGTGGCCAGTATGAAGCGGCAATGTAAACACGCGCAAGTATTTGAGGGAGTAATCAGTAAATACGGTACATTTTTTATACGAATCAACCATTGTATTTTGATCCTAGAAATGAATTTACAATGTTTTCATAAAATTAATGACTTATTTACTAGTTGCACATGGTAAATAACAAACACAAAAATAAATATTGGGGTATCCCATTAAAAACTAATTTACTTGTCCGTTATTATTATTTTCAAGGAATTGTAGTATTTTTAAATGCGAGAATAATATAAATAGTTAGCATTCAAAGGAGTGATAAAAATAATTTATAATATTCCTAATTCTTATTGTTTGAGACGTCATGACATACAATCTGAATTTTTATCTTATTTACCCCACTCTCTAATAAAAAAATTCAAATGTTTCCATTGTACAATAGATGTATTTGATATTTTTGTTAATTTAAACCATTTAAAAATGGTCTGCTACTACTTAAACGATAACTTATCTATTTCTACAAGACGTATGATATGGATTCTATGTAGAAATATATAAAATTGGAACATAAAAATACAAATCAAGCGAACGATTTTATTTTATTTTGCACGCCCGCTAATTGTTGTTCCTGGTTGTCACCGCCCCCGATCGGTGCTTATCTCGGGTCCCCACTCGCCAATACTATATAGTATATAGCCGAACAACCGAAATAACCAAAATAACCAAAATAACCAAAATAACCAAATAACCGTTATATAACCAGTTATTTAGCTCCTAATAACCAGTTGGTTATGGTATTGAAATTCTGGCTAGTTACCCAACACTAGTCCGTACGCTCGTACGGCACGCTCGCTCACGCTAATAGCGCACAACGACTGCTAACGGGGGGGCCAACGCTCTGTTGAGACGATCGGACGAATCTCTTGGCGTAGGGCTGAGTCTCAACGGATCGAAGCATGACGCTGCTCTCCCGGGCGCAACTCCCTGCCAGGTACGATGGTCGTCTGCGGACGATTCCGAATTCCGACGTCAGAGAGGGGGCGCCATCCCGCCGGGACATTTAACCACGTTACGCAGTGCTCGCCCCGCCTCGTCGAGCTTCGACAGAGGCGATGTCACATTGTTTAGAGAGCCTTTCGACTCACTTTTCGTATCATCGCCCGATTTGCGTGATTCGTTCTTAGTTTCTTGAAAAACGAACTAACTTATTATATACAAATAAACTAACTAACTTATTATATACGAGTATGTGTTGTAATTGTGAATTTGTAAAATGGCAAGACGTGATTTGACAGACCGATTGAAAACATTACATGTTTATTAAGTTTTTGTTTCCGTATTTGAATAAATATTTTGATTTGTCATATCTTTGTATTGTTTCGTAATTTTAACTCAAATAGGTTAAGTTAGGTTATATCAGAATACTTAGATACCTTTTCACTTAACGTCTTTCTTGGGAAAATTTGATTTATGTTATTTGAATGTTTTATGTATATTCTTTTACACTAGTTAAATATTGAGTTTCTTATTACCCACAACTGTAGTTATTTGCATTTTATAACCTAGAGAAAATTTTTTTTGAAGATAAAAGTTTAGAAATATACGTTTTTATATATATATTTTCGTATATATATATATATATATTATTATATATACATATATATATTTTTTAAAGAAAGACAAACATTCCCGGGTTACTTATAACCGGACAATTTTTTTAAAATTCCCTATTATCATAATAATAACGTTAATATGTTGCTTGTGTAATGATTGACGACTTAGTCAGTGGAGGAATTGAACTCACGACGTCTGGGTGCGACCCAAACGCAAGGAAAACTCAGCCACTAACCGGTCTGAAATGATAAATAATATATAGTAAAATTGTTACTCAATTTGCACGTAAAGACCTACTTTTATAAGTCTTCATTTCGGTTTTTCATTCATAATAATGTGTAACACTTGAACTTATTATGTGGGGGAAAGTCAAGTAATAGACTATAATTTTGTAAGTTCTGTTTATTTCTCAATCTTAAGCACAATTATCTTTACGAAGCACAAGTTCACGTTGCTCGCGGGGAGGTGGAAGTGGCGGGAAATCATTCCCGCCTAACTAACTAACTAACTAACCATCACGCCGTTTCTCCGCAGGGGTAGGCAGAGAGGATGGACCGCCAAACAACTCGATCTTGGCATACACTTCTTGCTTCATTCACAATCAGTCTTTCCATCTCTCGTAAACATACTTCCCAAATACACAAACTCATGCTGCTCCAAGTATTCATCATTCACAACTATATTGCATACTGTTTTCGTACTCTCTCTTTCAAACACCATGACTTTGGACTTACTTACATTCATCATTAGCTCATTCTTCATACATACTTCGTTCATCCTAGATACGAGGGACTGTAGATCTTCCATACTGTTAGCAATCAGCACCGCATCATCAGCATACAACAGGCAACATACTTGCAGACTACTCATTTTCGCGCCCAAGCCCACCTCTTTCAATTCTTGCATACAATTATCCGTATAGATTGAATAACCACGGTGACATTACGCAGCCTTGCTTAACACCTTTTGTGATGTCAAACCACCCGTAAAATCACCGTTTGCCCTAACACATGCAACGCTTCCCTCGTACAGAGATGCGATTGCCTGTATAAGATTTGTATTCACACCATACTTAGACAACACCTTCCATAACTTTTTTCTGTCAACTCTGTCGTATGCTTTTTGTAGATCTACAAAAGCACAGAAAAGTTTCTGTTTTTTTGCCAGAAACTTCTCTGTGAGCATACGCAACGAGAAAATCTGATCCATGCACCCCTTCCACTCATAAATGCGCCTTGCACATCCCATATTTTATCCTTTGTTTTCATTTGTACCCTTTCAATCAATATCCTACCATACAGCTTACCAACTGAACTTAGCAGGCTAATAGCCTGTGATTTCCACATTCCATGCGTGACCCTTTACCTTTGTATAGAGGCATGATCACAGCCCTTCTCCAATCTAATGGGGTGTAACCCTCCTCTAGACACTGGTTAAAAAGTTTGCATAACCATGTGAGAATTATACGGCTATTTCCTTTAAAGTATTCAGCAGCAATATTGTCAAAACCAACAGCCTTACCATTCTTCATACATCTAATTGATCTTTTAATTTCATCCATGCTAATTTTGGGAACATTCACTCCATCGTCATTCATACCTGACTCGCCACTGGAATCTCGATCACTCGGATTGCTTTCGAAGACCTCTTCAAAGTATTTCATCCATCTCTCTTTTATTTCTTTCTCATTCGTCAACATTTTTCCATCTTTCGATTTTATCACTTTCACACATCCACTTTCACACATCCACTTTCTGGACCATTCCGTGACCTTTTGACCTCCTTCCAAAATAGTTTAATATTTTCTTGGAAGTGGTTTGTCATTTTGATCCCCTCTTCCTCTTCCAGGCGTTTCTTTCGTTCTTTCACTCCATCACGTACTCTTTTCTTGCATCCCTTGTAAACTTCTTTCGCTCTATCCCTCTCTTCGCTAGAAGCACTGCCAGCCGCTATCAGAAATAACCACGCTTTCTTCTTCTCTGAGACCAGTGCTTTAATCTCATCATCCCACCATGCATCACCTTTCTTTCTACCTTGCGTACTTATTCCACATACCTCTCTAGCAGATTCACAGAGGCTCACTTTTATGTGGTCCCATGTTTCGTCTATGCTTAGACCGTCCATTACCTTATCATTCAGTCTCATCTCTACACAATTTTCATACTTACTTCTTACATTATCGTTTTGCAATTTTTCTATTTTGACTCTAGTTGAGGTCGACACCGTTTTCACTTTAGAGCGCCAGCCGCGGAAGAGTTTACTCTCGACACAACCAGGAAATGGTCGGTTTCTATCTCAGCCCCTCTGAAAACTCTGGTGTCTGCGGTGACGGCTCTCAACCTAGAGTCAATTACTACAAAATCAATCATTGACCTCTCATTTCCTCTTTCCCACGTATATTGATGGATACCTCTATGATTGAAAAAAAGTATTTGATACAAATAGGTTCCACTCTAAACATACTTCAAGCATTCTGTTTCCATTGTCATTCGTTCTTTTATCCCCAAATAAACCTAAAGCTGATTCAAAACCATCCCTTCTAATACCCACCCACCCATTCAAATCCCCTGCCATTATAATCCTTTCATTCATATTTTTTAATCTCATCACATCGCTCACACCAGTCCAAAAATCATCTTTCACTTCATCGCTTTCGGAGTTGACAGGAGCATAGCATATAACTAAAAACACTCTTGTCAACCCGATTTTGAATCGGATCCACATTATTCTCGGACTTACACATTCATATTGCAACATACATTCCACCATTCTAGGAGACAGTAACGCTGCAACACCTTGACAAGCCCTGTCTGTATCTGGTCTCCCAGACCAGATGACGAGCGTGTCATTATGCTGCATCGTACCGCTCGCCTTTTTCATACTCTCTGTTATACAGAGTACATCCAGACTTTTCCTTCCCATCGTATCACATAGTTCATTCATCTTTCTTTCCATTCCTCCTCTGATATTCCACGTGCCAATTCGACATTGTTCACGTTCCTTCCTCCTCTTCGCGCTAACGAAGGGTTGGCGGTGTGATGGATAGCGAGCCTCATCGACACCTGGGTCGGCCATTCCCTTCCACGGACTACTTAACTACCCATAACTAAACTTAACATAACATAGCACAATAAAATATAGCTTAACACACTTGTAGCTTACCATAACATACTACAATCTAGCTTATAACTTAACATATTACGGCATGGTATGATATTTCTTATCTAACTTATAACTTAATATAATAATCCATATCATTTAATAAACTTAACATATCATACCTTAACATACATCTCATAACTTATCTTATCCTTAACATATAATGATACTTATCTTATATTATATCTTATATCTTATCTTATATTACACTTATCTTAACCTTAACACATCCTATCATAAAACACACACACAAACCTACATATGTAAACAATTGCTTAACTAGTGTAATATAACAATAATACTTAATGATAATAATACTATATAATACCATAATAATACTATAATAATAATACTTATCTTACATTATATCTTATCTTATCTTATACTTATCTTTAACCTTAACATATCCTATCATAAAACACACACACAAACCTACATATGTATACAATCACTTAACTAGTGCTAAAACATAAACAACAACAAAAAAGTTATATTAAACAGAATCCTAAGGCCATAAACTGTCTAATAACTAAAACTTCTATACAATTATCACTGTATCATCATCACATTACTTATTACAACACTCATTATTATTATGCGTATAGTCATTGTTCTTGTTATTGTTATTATCTGTCATATACCATAGGTCCCATGCCATCGGTCCAGGTCAGCACGTAGGATCACAGCTTAGGGGTGAAAGGGTCGGCGGGTGTTGCGGGGTGCGCGGGGTGCGCGGAGTGCGGGTGTTTCGACGTCGAGGTGAACATATTTTGCACGTGTGCACGGTCATCTTAGCTCTGCATCGGCAGCGGCAGCAGAGCGGCAGAGGGGCAGTAGAAGGGCAGCGGGAAGGTGGAGGTTTCACCCGAGCATGCAGTTCCGCACATGTGGCCAATGTTCGATATGGTTGATTTCGACTTGTTGAGCTGCATCCAGCAAACGTATTACAAAACTAAAGTAAACTCAATATTTAAAAGTCGTTATACTAACCACACTAGGTATCGTAAAAATATTTTGAGTTAATTCACTAAGCCTAAACACGTTTATAACTATTTAGCCACACTTTTAAGGGAGAAATGTATTGGATATCCCTCGTAATTAACGAAAATAAACGGGACCGTCTAAGACGCGACCGCTCCGCTGCGAGGGTCCCTAGCATCGGAAATCCTTATTCTTCTAAATATAGGCTGCAGGTTGCGTTGCATTGCTGGCCATGTACATCAGCTTTACAAACGATCATAATCACTTTGGATTTCTAATTATTGTTTAAAAATATAATGCAAAACTAATATACATATTATATCCAGTGATATAATCCAAACTCTGATCATCAATGTAAAAAGATTATTTCAATAAATAATTTAAAACAAAATAATATTTTACTAGGACATGCTTTATATTTCGTTCGTGTTTGGTACTCATAGCGCGCTTTCGCCTCGGCCGGCCAGTATGGTTTCATCGGCGTAACGGGACGCACATCGCTTTCAACAATGCTTTATGATTCTATGAAAAACAATAAATAGTATTTTTTTATAACCCTAAGATGTATTTTGCAGTATAATCAACCATAATTAATAACTGTTGATAGATTGTATTATTATTTTTGGCTTAAAAAGCAATATTGTTATGAATTTATATGGGGTCCTCCACCGGGCAGAACGTTATAATTTGGCACCATAGAGGAAGTGATATAACTACTTACGTTCAATAATTTGATTTCAGTAGTGTACTGAATGTCTTAGAAATTCATATTGAAAGGTGAATAAATAAACCTATCACGCAAGTGTATCATGCAGCATTGTCTTTAAACATGTTTTGCAAAAAATTTTCAGCGTAGGATATGATGTGCCTAGGAACACATATTATATTTTAATGATTTTTTTTACTTATTTTGTGGCACTCTCCCCAGTCATTTGTCTCCATTCCTTTTGTGTTCCTGGTAGATTTTCTCATAAATATGAGAATGTACAGGCGGACCTCGACTTTCGCACATGATTGGTTCCTGAAAATGTGTGCGAAAGTTAAATGTTCGAAAGAAGAGGGATGTAAAAAAAAAAACACCAAAAATTTTACTTTTAAATTTTTATTTATCAAAAATTACTAATTAAGTACATATTAAATAAAAATTATATTATGTTAATAAACTTGTCAAGGGTTAGTTGTATTTTACTACTTTTTTCTTTTCTCCATAGAGAGTTCTGTAACATTTATAATTTAATGTTAAAAAAAAATAAAATGTTTATAATCATTGTACCTTATTTGTGTGAATGTACATTTCAAAAAATGAATTAATAAATAAAAATTAAAAAATGCAGTACTATTATGGATCGCCCTACGCACTCGAGATATGTGTTCTCCATTGGGATCACATTCTTCCATAATATTCAAAAATGTCTCTCGAGATGCGTTACAGCTTCGTTCATGTTTTTTATTGTTAAGGTCTTGATGATTTTTTCTGGTTCTTCTTCCTCACTTTCAATTTGTATTCTATTTTCGTTCTCTTGTCGGTCCATTAGAAATTCATTAGTCAAGGGTTCAGAATGAGATTCAATCATCTCATTAACATCTTCACTGTTAACATTAAGGTTTAGTTTGTTCATTAGGTGAACTATTTCAAGTGTGGTTTCTGGAGTGTCATCAAAATTTATGAAATCACCCATCATTTGTGGGCATAGTTGCTTCCATGAACCTTTCATTGTTGACTCTTTTATTTCAGCCCATGCGTCTCCAATATTGTTTATTGCGTTCCGTATGTTATAATTCTTCCAGAAATCTTTTAATGTGGGCCCACCTTCCATGTCAGTTTGCCTTGATGACCTGATTCATTATCCATCGCATATAATATCGTTTAAATGTAGCTATCACCGTTTGGTCCATGGGTTGTATGAGACAGTAGACGTAGTATTGGTGGGAAGACACACAAGATTGATTTCTGGGTATAAATTTTGTCGAGATTTTGGGTGTCCTGGAGCATTATCGAAAATTAATAATGCTTTAAATAGTAAATTATTAACTTCACAATAATTTTTTACTGGTGGTACGAAATGTGAAGTGAACCAATCTTTAAATATTAAAGCAGTAACCCAGGCTTTTTTTTATTGGATTTCCAAATGACTGGAAGCAATGTTTTTATTCTTTTTCCCCTTTTCAGATATCCCTTTCAATGCTCTAGGATTTTCTGCTTGATAAGCTAACATTGGCTTCAATTTTAAATCACCAGCTAAATTTCCACCAAGAAGCATGTCAATCGGTTTTTAGAATGACCAGGGCCAACTTATTCGTCCTTTGATAAGAATGTACGATTAGGCATCTTCTTCCAAAATAAACCAGTCTCATCTACATTGAATATTTGACTAGAGGTATGTTCTCCTTCTTCAATAATTTTAGACAATGACGAAATAAAGTCTTTTGCAGCATCTTCATCCACATCAGCTGATTCTCCAGTGAATTTAATATTGTGTAAAGAACACCTTGCTTTAAAATGTGAAAACCAGCCGTCACTTGCATGAAACACTGTTAGAATCTTCGTTTAGTCTAGCATTCCAATCTTTATGCAAACTAAGAGCCTTAGCTTGAATCATTGAAGTACTCAGGGGGATGTTTTCTTGATTTTGATTACTTATCCAATATCACAAAGATTTTTCCATTTCATCCATCACTATGCCCTGCCTTTTGGAAACAATTTTTGATCATATATTTCCAAATTATTTTACATATTTATGAATTTATGAATCTAATCGTAAATGGGTTGGTGGTATTCATACCACTTCATGCTTCCTGTACTTCTGGTAGATTTTCTCATAAATATGAATTTATGAATCTAATCGTAAATGGATTGGTTGTATTCGTACCCCTTCATGCTTTCTGCACTTCTGGTAGATTTTCTCATGAATATGAATTTATGAATCTAATCGTAAATGGATTGGTTGTATTCGTACCCCTTCATGCTTTCTGCACTTCTGGTAGATTTTCTCATAAATATGAATTTATTAATCTAATCGTAAATGGGTTGGTGGTATTCATACCACTTCATGCTTTCTGTGTACTCCTAGTAAATTTTCTCATAAATATGAATTTATGAATCTAATCGTAAATGGGTTGGTGGTATTCATACCACTTCATGCTTTCTGTACTTCTGGTAGATTTTCTCATAAATATGAATTTATGAATCTAATCGTAAATGGATTGGTTGAATTCATATCACTTTATGCTTTCTCTGTACTTCTGGTAGATTTTCTCATAAATATGAATCTAATCGTAAATGGATTGATTGTATTGATACCCCTTCATGCTTTCTGTACTTCTGGTAGATTTTCTCATAAATATGAATTTATGAATCTAATCGTAAGTGGATTGGCGGTATTCATACCACTTCATGCTTTTTGTACGCCTGGTAGATTTTCTTATAAATATGAATTTATGAATCTAATCGTAAATGGATTGATTGTATTCATACCCCTTCATGCTTTCTGTACTTCTGGTAGATTTTCTCATATGAATTTATGAATCTAATCGTAAGTGGATTGGCAGTATTCATACCACTTCATGCTTTTTGTACGCCTGGTAGATTTTCTTATAAATATAAATGTATTTATTATAAAATTTGAATGTTACAGAATTCACATAATGCGATTTATGGTTTTCACACCTATTCATGCTTTCTGCCCTCCTGGTAAATTCTTGGGAAAAAAAGCTTCCTACTATGGTAACAAAATCCCACTCTCCCTCAAAAAATCACAACATAAAAAGATTTAAAATGCTGGATACAAAACATAGGGAGTCCTGAAATAGGAAACATCCATACTACATAATTTGCTAAACCAAATACAGACTAAATCAAAAACCACACAACTGCACTTAAAATACTACGTATGTAATTAATTAATTTATAAATGTACTATAGGTAATTCTTTCAGCAACTTCATTTTATTCAAATATGTAATTAAATTTTAACACATAAATGAAAGATCGCAGTGAAGGTATCATTATCTCAACTTGTTGAAACATTTTTTTTTATTATTATTGTTGGGTAATTATTTTGTGCATCAGTTGGTCTAACGTGGTTATTGTTTGGTTGTTGCAGGATGCGGGAGTACGTGGAAGAAAACGAGAAAAACGACCCCCTCATTCACGCCCCAGACAAGAAGAGCAATCCTTGGGCGGAAAAGGGGAAGTGTGTCATCATGTAAGGGGCGGAGAAGGAGAGGCGGCGAAGGCGGAGAATTTAAATTTCACCATGCGGGATAATACGGCTGTCAAAATTTTATAAAAAAATGTGAAAATATAACCTTTTGTGAAAAAAATGAACTCATCACTGCTCAGAAGTTCTGCCCCTGGTGGTGTCAAGTCTAGTACTGACACTGACACCTGACCACATAGCAAGTCACCAGCGTCACCACCATCAAACAGCAATGCCACATTGCCGCTAGCAGACAGTCTGTTTGAATGTGTGATAAAATTAATTTTAAAAGTTTTGTATCTGAAGCTTTGTAATGAGTCGTAATAAATTCATTTCTGATTAAATTCTAGTTTAACGAGGATAGAATAATGAGCGGTCATAAGTCTTATGATGATATTCTTAACCGAAGTGAAGTGTTTCTGCAGCTGCCCGTTACCCGTGCCCACAGTACAGATTCAGTCGGTCCATTAGCCTTGGGCCCAGTAGGCACTAGCCAGGAACCACCAGTTGCCTCCTTTGCTTGCCACCAACAACCAACCACCATCGTGTCCATCTCTTGTGTTATACAATGTACCTACATGTATGTACGAGTATGTCATTTAACCATTATAACACTCAGTCATAGATTTAAATAAATATCTTAAAACCTTTGCTTTAGTAGTAATTTAATTTTTATTTATGTAATATCTTAAATATCCCTCACGCTTATTACATCATACTCATACATAATTCTATCATATATTAATGCTCTGTAGAATTCTAACGTTACCACGAGAACATTCCATAAAGTATTCACTAACAATACTCATCTAGTCTAAGCCGACCGATTACTCTTGCCACATCACCACTGGTAGACTCTGAATCTGCATGCTGTCAACTTACTTAAATAGTGACGTAATTAACACTACCAACCGAACCAATACTCAACAGGTGTCAAATTCGACAAGGCTATACAAAAAAACTAAATGGATTCCTTATCACATTTCAATTACAGAAAACGCTGAAAGCTTTGCACCAAAAATAAATTTAATTTGTTTGCACATGTATGCAAATCAAATGCAGTCTGCCGGGAGCTTTAAAATATCCCCACTAATGTTTGTATTGTTCAATAAATAACGCAAACGATCAGAACACAGACTTGTTTTCATGAAATGATTGGAATCAAAATGAAACCTCGGGTGTTTTTATGAGAATATGTAGGAATAAAAGAAAAACAAGGAATAAAAAGATACAATGAATAAGGAATAATTTATCGCTTATAATTCTTGTTTCCAAAAATACTTGAAACCAAACAATGCAGCATAGGTATAACTTATTTGATGTTTTGAAAACAAATACACGTTTGCCATTAGCTTTCAAGTAATCATTAAATGAATCATCTTTGAATTGAGGATTACGACATTTTCATATTTAAAGTAATTTCCCTATATTATGTATGAATAGTTTGGTAAAATAATTTTCTCATAAATTTTATCCATAATAAATTAATAATTATAAGCGATCATTATATTTATTCAAATTTCTTCCCTAAAATAATGGTATCTGCAGTTATGTATTTCTTTACCTTGAACTAAATGTAGGTATAGCGAGTTGAAAGATGATGATTATTAATGGTGAAGTTTGTTATTGTTTATCAGAAAACAATATTCTTTGAAATGAATCTTATGTGGAAATGATCTTATTTCCAAAATGCGCGGATCTAACATCAGCGTGAATGTTTTCAATGCTAATGGATTTTATAGAAACCTATGTAATGGTCAATGACAAATAAAATTATTTAAAATAAATAAAAAAAAAAAAAATAAAATACAAGTACTAAAAAATATTGTAGCAAATGTATTAAATACATTGTTACATTTAAAATAAATAACTAAAATAAAAATAAAATAAATAATTAATAATGAAAATAAATAAAAATGTAAAACGTGGAGGATAAAATGCAACATTTAAAAAGCATCTGTTGAATATGTATTCAATTGATTGAAGTGGCCGAATCTTAATGTGTTTAGTCAGTCTGGTGAGATGATTGGTGAGGAGCTAATGCCCGGCGGGTGAACTCCGCCAGAGAAAGGATGACTTTATTCAAATGCATTCAAAGAGCAACTTCCAAATTACATCTTAATTCTTCAATGTATTTGAATCCAGTCACAGTATTTCTTTGAGTAGATTATTGAAAGGGCATTCTTCTCCCTCCCGTCACTTGCCTCGGCAGACCGACGTCTTCTTTGTATTTAGAGATTTCAAACTCTCGTAGAATTTTCAGCTATCTCTTGTCTAGATGAGGCTTTTGTATTTTTTGCTCCCGGGGGAAAATGCAGGAAGGGTCTGTTCAGACGTTAAGGATTTGTCATTAAAGTAGAAATTCTAAAATAATTGATATAAAATAAATAATAAAATTAATGTTAATAACTAGATGATAGTCATTTAAAGATTGGCATTCTGACAGACAGCGCGGTGTTCACATCGAGCGAGTTAGAAGCTCGGTCTGTGGGATATCACCCGCGCGCCGCATACACCTCCAGACCGGCTTCACACGACATAACCCACGGGCGGGTTCCATGTATGTTGCGTAAACCTGTGAACAAGCGATGCTCTGTCAGAGAGAGATGAAATAGTTAATACAAATAAACTAAAAGATAAGGATTAAAATAAAGAATTAAATAGATTTTGCAAATCATAACTTAACATAAGTAACTACGTATCACAAAAATCAAAGAAATCTTGGCGAGTCATTTTAATGATTCTCCCATTCTTCTCACTGCCTATGGTAGTTCTAAACTGTCTGAAAATGAGACAATATAATGGTGATTTAGTGAATTCGCTTTACATTCATTCCAATGATTCTCCCATTCTTCTCACTGCCGAGTTCTAAACTGTCTGAAAATGAGACAATATAATGGTGATTTAGTGAATTCGCTTTACATTCATTCCAATGATTTTCCCATTCTTCTCACTGCCTAGTTCTAAACTGTCTGAAAATGAGACAATATAATGGTGATTTAGTGAATTCGCTTTACATTCATTCCAATGATTCTCCCATTCTTCTCACTGCCTAGTTCTAAACTGTCTGAAAATGAGGCAATATAATGGTGATTTAGTGAATTCGCTTTACATTCATTCCAATTATTCTCCCATTCTTCTCACTGCCTAGTTCTAAACTGTCTGAAAATGAGACAATATAATGGTGATTTAGTGAATTCGCTTTACTTGCATAACTATATTACACATATTTCCTTTACGTATCGAATAAAGTCAATTTTCCTTGGTAAATCTTACCTTCTATAACAATTCCTTACACATTCTCAAATAGAGTGCTGACATTGTCAATTTTAGCTTCAATTATATGTTTTATGAAAACAGCTATAGGAATGCCGCAAGCAAACCCCACGAGGTGAACTAATGTTGCTACATTACATTCGGCTGTAATTATTTATTCGGATTGTACAAACATAAGTAAAAGAGTCAATAGTATAAAATCATAATATATTCCCTTCTATTTAAACATTGGGAAAAGCATAGCGAATAGCCGAGTGCCTTTAGAGCATTCGCAGACACGGAAAGATTCATAAAAGAATGTGTTAAAAATAAAATCACAGAATGGTTTCCATTTCTGTTAAAAAAAAAACACATATATTAAAATAACTAGTGGGAAAGTATTAGCTTACAAATAGGACAAACCCAAATGAACTGAAAATATAACATGATAACATCTATTACTTTTATATGTTTTTCTATAAACAATACAACACATGTAAGCCCTAGAAAGCTAATGGAATATATTTAGAACATCTACTAGAAAACTTACACTTACTTTCCCACTAGAAAATAAAATACTAATGTTGGCACGCTTCATAGAATGCCAACATTACTATAATTAAAATTGCGCATTAAAACCTTAGGGACTATCCTCTAAACATAAAGTAAAGTGTATCACTAGATGAAGTACTAATACTCGCTCACTGCATTTCTCAATTAATAATCTCGCGCTTGCCGCCATAGAAAATCTAAACTTTTAAATTTAAGATTTTAAAATAGCTTCATTTGTACTCAGTTGTAAGACGTTAATACACATGTTAAACTATAGAGCGTTAAATAGATGCTGCCAGAAATGGGAGATATGTAGTTTCATAGAAATTAGAGGAAAATAAATATTTGTAAAGGAAAAACACCGGCTTGTTAAAAGACAGTTGTTAAAGGAGGCGATCGTAGTCACTCAGACCAAAGTGGAGTACGATATTTAACAACAAAATTAATAAAAAATAAACAAAGAGCAATCCATGGATGATGATAATAATAAAATAATAAAACTAATGAATTGTCATTGCATTAGTATTGAAAACATTTTAAGTATGTATAGTTTTTAATTCATTTGAAAGTCTCGTTAGTCAATCCCGCACCTCATTATTATGTAATAGCTATAAAAAATCTAAAATTGAATAGTTCCCAACGAATCCTTCTAATGGCATTAATAATACATAATTGTAACTAGAGTTTTGATAGTTAATTTTGCTTCTGTTTCGTGTGAATTTGTTATGCCAGTCCTCTACTCAACGGCCAAAGAAAATATTAGTAGCTGCCATAAAGTTTAGATGTATTCTGTTTGTTAAAACTTTTAATCTTCCACTTGTCACTCTAACTCTAACCTTAATTTACTGTTACGTCCCTCACTTCATGACTAACAAACAGACATAGCTCACTCATTATGTAATTACAATTGCCTGACCCAGTTCATGGCCCGGCAAGTCCTCCACTCGGCCGTGACATCTTCTGAACTGAAACAGACCCTAGCAGAGACATAATGGAAGATAGTTTGTAATGTCTTTCCCATGTGTAGTCTATACTCATAGTGTATCTATTTCATAAACATAAGATCAACAAATGTATGTTAATTAATAAAAAAAACAAATAAACATAAAAGTATACAACACTTGTTTTATTTTCACATTTTATACTCGATGAATCCAAATGACCGAAGGGACATATTGGAACTTTTTTTTATTTTATTTGATTTGCCACAAAATTGATTACGATTTTTATAAACACCCAGAAGAAGGCACTACATACTGCAGAAACAATATACAACAATTTATTCAAACAATAAATTATACATTAAATACATAAGAGGAAAAATCACATGCATATTTAAGTATTTACATACTGTGTTTATTTCATTTTTATAATTATTTACCTAAAGCATGTACGAGTAGTAATACATTTTGAAATTTTTAACTATTATACATAATTAATTTAAACCTAGATAAAAATAAACAGTACATCTGTTGATGTAAATACTTTCTTATAATAAAAGTACATTTAAAACAGAATAAAATAAAGATTACAGGAAATAATAAGACATAATTAACATGCTGCTTTCAGAAAAATTCATTGAATTGAATAAATATCCACAAGACGTTTATTGTAAAATATATTTATTTCTTAAAACATATAATGCTTATACAAAAATGATCATATATTTTTTTATTTTGACAGTAAATTTTTATTATCATGAATACATACTTGGTACCTAAAAAACCAACAAAGGCAGAACAAGAAAATGGCTCACTTCAAGTCAACATGCCGGTCTGTAGTGCACAATGTTATCAGTATCAGCGGACTGACTACACAAGTGACGGCACAAACTCAAGGTGTGAATGAACTCCCCCGGAGCTAAGTGGGTATAACTGTGCTGTAGAGGAACAACAGTCAATTATAGCGGATAATTAAGCAGTACAAAACACAGTTGTTTGTAATTTATTCATTTGCAAGTTCCACAACATCTATTACAGTATCTGAACAGTCGGCGGCATTGCTAATAAAGATTCAGTGGCTACCTGCACAAAAATAATCAGTGTGTTCATTTGTCGGTTTCTCTTGTGGCCGCCTACCCCGTTTGCGAGTTCCTCTTTTGGCGACCTATGCAGGTAAATTATAAATCCGTGCATGCAGGGCACAAATCCATTTACTGTAAAGGAATGATAAATACATAAACATATGCCTACATTTAGAAGACAAAAATAAAAATTATCTAAAAGTGGTTTAAAACTATTGTATAATTAGGAAATAAATTAGATAACCCCTTCCAGATCAGGCCTCGGAGGCGCCACAATGCAGAGGGGAAATTGTTGGGTGGCTTCTTGAACTTTAGATTTAGTACTAGAATTACGGACGAGCCGCACTTCAGTGGCCATCTGGCCGCAGCGCCCACACCGCCCCGCCACCGGGTCGCACTCCAGGTGGAACGCGTGCCCGCAGCTGTATGCGCGAACCATATTCTGCAGGTGCAACGGATTGTGACAAGTGCCGCAAGTAGCCATGGGAACAGGGAGAATACGCTTCCCTCGTAGTGACGAAGCCAAAGCAGCGTGAAGTTCGCTGCCCGTTAGCCTGGCGGCGGCACTCGCGGCTTCCGCTCCTCCTCTCGCAGCTTCCAGCAGTCCCGTTAGCGCTCCTCGTAAAGCGCCGGCGTGACCTCCGCCTCCGCAAAGCCGTGCTACCAACCACGGCAGCGGCAGATAGTTGGCCGCTCCTTCTAGCAACAGTGCCGGCAAAGGTGCACTAGGAGGTTCCGCTAGCTTCGCGACACCTTCTACAAGCTGTCTCCACAGCGATTCGGCTTCCAAATGACTAGATAACTTGGTTGCGCGGGTGCAAAGAGCGCAAGCTTCTCCAGCCAGCTTCTCTCTGTCGTCTCTGTCTTCAGCCGCCAGCATCAATTCTATAGAAGATTTAAGAGCACCCGACAAATCTCCGCAAGATTCCAAACAGCTCGGTTCGGCTTCTTTGATATTGTACTTCCTGATGACTTGGAGAGCCGCTTTAGGCAACAACGTAGAAGGCGCATCAGTCAGAAATATCAAAACCGTTTCCTGGCGAAGTCTGCACAGTAAATCTAAATGTTTGCCAGACGTATCTGCATCCAGAGCCCCTAAAGCGTGAATATTATCAGTAAATGCTAATTGGTCCCGCACATGGTCCAACGAGTCTAAAACCTTGGGGATGAGGTGAGGCAAATGCGCAACGAGAAACTTTGCACTTTTGTCTGGCCATTGTTTAGCTAATGTGTTCCCAAACTCCACAACTTGCTTTGCGACAAATCGTTCCTCTCTCGAAGCATATTTTTCTAAATAAGCAAACATGTCATTGTCCGAGCCGGCGTCATTCAAAAATGTCTCTAATATTTTTTCATAGTTTCCCGCCCTCTCCATGAGGTATCTTTCTACCTTTAAGCGACCAGTCTTCTGGGCCATTTCCATCATCTCAGTGTGCGGCAGATGGTTGGCCGCATTGTTCATGCAAGTCAAAAGGCTCAGCCACGCTCTCTCAATTAATCTATTCGCTTCCGGAGAAGTAGACGGTTTGGCGAAATATGTTTTCAAATTATTTATCAAGTGGATATCTGCGGGCAAAGTGCCGCAAGCCAAATGGTTGGCGGAAAACAAAACCACTTCAGCAAGTTCTTCTTCCTGAAAAATGTACAATTCTCTATTACAATATAATAGTAATCAATGAATGTGTCAAATACTCACAAATATCTATTAATTTTGTGAGATTACAACTGTTAATAAAAGTGCTAATGAGCCATTCATCACCATAAGCAGAAGCATGAAATAATAGTTACCGTGAATAAGTTAGGTTCGGTGGCGGTCTGAATGACGTTATGCAGCGACTGCGTCATCTTGAGGCGGTTAAGTTTGCCCATGGGGCCCACGAAGGGGGGCTCGGCGTAGGCCATGCCCAGCATGCGGAGGCACGAGCCCATGTCGTGAAGCAGTAGGGCGCGCAGGTATGGGAGGGGGCTGGACTCATCCCCCTCAAGCAGGAGGCAACTGAGAATCTGGAACATGTAGCTTTATGGTGAGGATTAAGAAGAATAAAAAATTGGCAGTAACGATCACTACATATTGAACCTATTCACTGCTAAACCGGTTGTAATATATTGGGTGCCCAAAAAATCCATACCTCAATTGTTAAGTGCACATTAACAAAGAAGTTTTATGAGAGCACTGCACCTGCATTGTAATACATCATTACAGTGAAACTCTCTTATAAAGTTGTCCAAAAAATCCATACCTCAATTGTTAAGTGTACATTATGAAAGAAGTTTAATGAAAGCACTGCACCTGCATTGTAATACATCAGTACAGTGAAACTCTCTTATAAAGTTGTCCAAAAAATCCATACCTCAATTGTTAAGTGTACATTATCAAAGAAGTTTAATGAGAGCACTGCACCTGCATTGTAATACATCGGTACAGTGAAACTCTCTTATAAAGTTGTCCAAAAAATCCATACCTCAATTGTTAAGTGTACATTATCAAAGAAGTTTAATGAGAGCACTGCACCTGCATTGTAATACATCATTACAGTGAAACTCTCTTATAAAGTTGTCCAAAAAATCCATACCTCAATTGTTAAGTGTACATTATCAAAGAAGTTTAATGAGAGCACTGCACCTGCATTGTAATACATCGGTACAGTGAAACTCTCTTATAAAGTTGTCCAAAAAATCCATACCTCAATTGTTAAGTGCACATTAACAAAGAAGTTTTATGAGAGCACTGCACCTGCATTGTAATACATCATTACAGTGAAACTCTCTTATAAAGTTGTCCAAAAAATCCATACCTCAATTGTTAAGTGTACATTATGAAAGAAGTTTAATGAAAGCACTGCACCTGCATTGTAATACATCAGTACAGTGAAACTCTCTTATAAAGTTGTCCAAAAAATCCATACCTCAATTGTTAAGTGTACATTATCAAAGAAGTTTAATGAGAGCACTGCACCTGCATTGTAATACATCGGTACAGTGAAACTCTCTTATAAAGTTGTCCAAAAAATCCATACCTCAATTGTTAAGTGTACATTATCAAAGAAGTTTAATGAGAGCACTGCACCTGCATTGTAATACATCATTACAGTGAAACTCTCTTATAAAGTTGTCCAAAAAATCCATACCTCAATTGTTAAGTGTACATTATCAAAGAAGTTTAATGAGAGCACTGCACCTGCATTGTAATACATCATTACAGTGAAACTCTCTTATAAAGTTGTCCAAAAATCCATACCTCAATTGTTAAGTGTACATTATCAAAGAAGTTTAATGAGAGCACTGCACCTGCATTGTAATACATCATTACAGTGAAACTCTCTTATAAAGTTGTCCAAAAAATCCATACCTCAATTGTTAAGTGTACATTATCAAAGAAGTTTAATGAGAGCACTGCACCTGCATTGTAATACATCGGTACAGTGAAACTCTCTTATAAAGTTGTCCAAAAAATCCATACCTCAATTGTTAAGTGTACATTATCAAAGAAGTTTAATGAGAGCACTGCACCTGCATTGTAATACATCATTACAGTGAAACTCTCTTATAAAGTTGTCCAAAAAATCCATACCTCAATTGTTAAGTGTACATTATCAAAGAAGTTTAATGAGAGCACTGCACCTGCATTGTAATACATCGGTACAGTGAAACTCTCGTATAAAGTCGTCCAAAAAAAACTTCTAATAATATAAATATTATAGTATGTGTGTGCATAATATATGGGTTTCACTGTCCATAGCAAATATATACGAACATAAATAATTAAATACAAATAAATAAATACAAATAAAAATAATTAAATTCAAAGGTGAAAAGGTGTAAGTTGCAACAATTTAATGGAAAATACAGAGATGGAAAGAGTGATAGGGATATTGAAAGAAGGGTGAATGCAGGAAACTCCATTAAGGGAGGACTGAAAGAGGTTGGCGCTAACAAAAAGTTGTCCAAAGAAGCAAAGCTAGCAGTCCACAATGGAGTGCTGATACCAACCCTGATGTAAGGCAGTGAGGCATGGAATTGGCTGACGCCTTTGTCTGTTATTACTTAATTACTTCGAGAATTGGCAGAGGAAGGATGAAAATAAACTGAATGAAGAAGAAATGAGGCGAATGTGTGGTAAAACCATGTATGATCGTGTGAAAAATATTGAGATTCGTAAATGCAGGGCTGATGTAAGCGTAATGAGTAAGATTAAGAAAGAGACGCTTAGATGGTTTGGGCATGTAGAGAGAATGAACGAAGAAAGGAGTGTAAGAAAAATATATGACGCGAATGCGAATGGAAGAAGAAGCTGGGGACGCCCGAGGAAGACATGGCACGATCAGGTGAATCAAATACTTGAGTCGGGCCATGTCGGAAGTCAGAATAATAGAAAAGACTGTATGAGACCTGCGGCGAAATGACGTGATGGTTAGTTAGTTTCAAACTAGCTCAATAAAATATCCCATCTGGGTCATTCTGTTCATTTATTGCTAAAATACAATAATTTCAACAATGATGATAAGCACCAAAAAATTTATCCGTAAAAATTGATATAAATACAATATTTAGAATATCAACACCGTATCAGAATACAATATCAGCGCCCCTGAGGTGATTTTTCACAAAAGCGGCACTATAGAAATGGTCCTATTATTATTATTATAATAAAGGTTGAGACAAACTAGTTGAATGAATAAATAGTAATACCTCATGTCGGATAGTTGGCCTGTCCTGCGCCGGCAACAGCCCCTGAGGATAGTCCCGGCCGGCCAGACAGTCGGCCACGTAGACCAGCAGTGCGTCCCCCGGGCAGCGGGAGTGATCAGTGCCGCGGCACGGCGGGCCCACCAGTGGCAGCAGCTCACGCAGCGGCAGCACAGGGTCCCGTAGTGCCCCTGCCGTCACGCGGATCCAGCCCTGCCACAGGCACAGACGGCGGCACTCACTGAGCACCTGGAATGGATGGATTTATAATTAATACTAGTAGTTACTACCCTTCTTGATAGCTTGGAAAACAGTTTAATGTTTGTTATGTTAAAAATTCCTACAACAGATGTACAGCGCAGAGTACCGTTCAAACTCATGGACAGACTAAAAGAGCACTAGATGGAATGGTAAAACAAAATGTAATAGAAAATATCACAAAACCTACTAAATAGGTGAGTTCATCAGTTATCATAGAAAAGAGTGATGGTAAATTGAGACGCTAGAACCAGAGAGGCACGGAGTGTACGCCTTGTGAGTCCTTTTCAGAAAAATGCTTTTCTGAGAGTTTTGTAAATCCTTTCATTTCATCAATCCATTTTGATTTCGCTGATGCCAAACAAAATTAAGCGACAAAAAAATTAATTAGAAATTTCATAGCATTTAGATAATAAACTTTTCTTGGTTATTGATTTATTTATGTAACAACATAATGCGCACTGAAAACCAACGTTTTTACTGACGTTAATATTTCAAGAATATCTCAAATATTAACAGATTCCAAACATTTCACCTCTGTTCCCATTATGGTTTAAAATGCTAGAAAACCACGTTTTTTTATTATTAATTTCGTTTACATTCCCTGGTAATCACCTGCACGTGATTGTCGAGTAGTGAAACTCATGTTTTGTTAACAAAAATTGTTAAATATTATGATATAAAAAAAAGCACACGATTTCACCAATTGTTAATTCATACTAATTAGGCGGTTGAGTTTCTATGGCACATACTTTATTACAGATTCCGTCTATGACATACAATTAACACGATGTTTTCTGAACTTGTCGCTGCAATATTGACTGTTGAGTCTATGCAGCACGAAGATATTACAGTTGTCTATAAAACTTCATACAAAGATAACATTTGAGTCAAATGGCGCTTAAGCCTATCTGGTTCTCAACGCCTCAATTAAGGTTATGTTTAGATCCCACTTCTGACACCATTTAATGTTTCTTATATTAAATAAAACATTAACTGGTTGACATTAGTATAGGAAGTGGTCATACGGAAATGACCACAGACAAAACATAGATATGCGTACACAACAAACAGGAAAGGCCCCTAAAGCCTGGAAGACAGAAGTTGTACTGTTTTTTTTTTAAAGGGAGCCAAAAGTATCCTTTAGCATATTTGTAAAAAGCATTAACTTTGTGGCTCGCCATAATTTACAATAAAAAACACATAAAAGTGGTCTACAACAAATTTATGTGTTTTTTATTGTATCCTTTAGCTACTGAGAATCATGCTTCTTAGTCAACCAGGAAAAGTCTACGCTAGAATCCTAGAAAAAGGGTGTCACAGAGCATCAGAGCCCACGATACAAGAAGAACAGACACCACTGACCACCTCTTCTCACTACAAATGACTATTCGAAATGTTTGGAAATACTGCAAAACGACATTTGCTGGTTTTATCAAATTATGGGCATTTTACACAATGCTTTCTTCATACCCATTCAACGTAAATTCTTTAAGCATATAAATTATAAATTTAATTTACACTTTGCAAATAATACCGATTCCTTAAAATTCCATAACTTCATCACACTTCAAACGTGACGCTTAATATTTGATCAAATCTTGTTATTTAAAATTATTAATAATAGCCTGGACTGGCCAGAGCTCATTAACTTTATAAACATTCACATACCATCAAGACCAACCCAACAAACCGATTTTTTTATTTGCCCGCATGCAGGAATAATCATAGGATAAATTCACCAATTCCCCGTATATAATGCGCATTTTCAAAATAGACATTCTTCACAATACCCTTTCAAAATATCGAAACAAAGTAATGTGTACGACCACAAATTGATGCAAGAGTATAAAATGTATCGAGAGCATCTCCTGTCCCGATCCTATCTTCCTCTTCCCCTCCCCACTTCCTTCTTATTTTGTTTTTTGTTATAAAACATATTTACTTAACCACTTTTAGCATAAGAAATTTTGTTGGCTTACCTTTTGTAAAACTTACTTTTATATAAATCTGTATTAAAAGCTGTTTGTTTCTTACAAATAAATAAATACCCATATGGAAACCATAATGGGACCCATATGAAAAATCTTTGCTAAAGCATTGTGTAAACACGATCATTATTTTTATAATAATAATAATATTTATTAATTTGAAAAGCACATTTATTTAACAACAAAATGTAAGAAAGCTTTGACCGCCCAACTAGGAACAAATCCCATTTTAAGACAGTCAAATTGACAAGTTTAGTTCATATTAAGGCGATATAACCAGCCATTTTTTAAACGAATTCTAGACATGTCGACTCTTTGCCACAAAAAAACATAAATTGATTTTGACAGATTGTTATTTTATTTAGCATAGTAAGTTTGAAATTTTGAAAAATTATAAATATATTTTTATGTAATAAAGTTCTTCCGTTGGTGGTTGCGCAGATTTTTACATTTTCAAATGAATGTTTGTTATAAAACACAAATATTTCGTATCACCTACTGATACAGTATTATAAATCAATACATTATCTAGCTTGGCTACTTTTCGGAAAGTCAATTTAACTTTAAGTAAAATCATTAATAAAAAATTCCGAGCACGTGTTTTGCTACGAAACCCCTTCAATTTGTCTATTTATTTATGCACGTACTAATCGATATATTTCAGAATTTTTACTAACCTACTGTATTATTAAATAATTTGACATATTTAGAAAAAAAATAATTATTGAAAAAGTACAATATTTTAATAAATTTACGAACTCGCATTTGCCTATTTTATCTAGTTAGCGCGATGCTTATTTACACTGGTCAAATCACCACTAGCTGCCCAGAGGCGGCAGCGGGTAGACGTGTTTTTGCGGCGCTCTGATTAGCAACATTTTTTACGAATTATTTAGTTAAAAATTGACAGAAAAAGACAAAATGAGAAATCTTTCACCAGAAAACACAAGTCACAACATCAAAAACATTTTTGGAATTAATATTTTTTTAGAAAAACATTGATTAGCGAAATATTTAATAATGGATGTACCTTATATGTATAGGGTAGTCCGAACGAATCAATGGTATTCAATCAGATTTTTTACTATTGCAACGGATATTGACATTTTTATTTTTATTTTTTTGACACTTTTAGTTATTTACAGTATTGCGGCATTTGCGCACCGATGCGTGATTTTTTTTTACTTTTTCTATAAGTGAGTTTAGGTAAGCACTAACCGGCTACCCTAGCTAAGCAATTTACTGATGCATTTCTTCCATTTATGGATAAAATTGTCTGAAAATATGAGTTTAAAGTTTAGTTCTGAATTCTGTTGAGTCTTTGATCATTCAAATCATGCGCAGTTTATTCCTCATTATATAGTAAAGAGTTCTCATGATGTAGTAATGAGTTTTGCGATTTTGTTTTCTTTCAATAATTTTCAAAGTTTCAATTTTTAAAGCCCGCAAAAATGCTCTAAATCTATGACCGGTCGGTTTTGATGAGTTTTGAGGTTAGAATATCATATGTCAAAACAAAGATGAGCTTCACCGTATATAATTGTATATTCTATTCATGGTAAACCATAACTAAACATAAGTAAAACAGTATGTACCTTTTTAGAAACTTCAACTCTAAGAATAATAATAGTATTGAGTATTAACATTATTATAATATCCGTATTGATAATTGGTTTGATCGTGAATACCCTAATTTCTTTTATGAACTTAAGCTAAAATTATGCCAAAACTAAACAAATACAAAACAAAAGCAAAAAATATTTTTTTCACACTAATTCACAAACTGTATATATTAATTAAATTAGCCAAAGACATACGACCTGTTTCAAAATATGACTGCCTTAGAGCACACTTATTATTTTTATAATATTCATATCCAAAATCCAAAATGGCGGAATTAAATAAAGTGTAAAATATGAAATCTTGCTTGTCATTTAATATTAATATATATATTTTTTTATTTTAAACAAAAAAATTATTTTTTACATAATATGTATGTTTTTTGATTTAATGATAATATCCGCAATCAAAAAAACCGTTTTGTTTAGTTTTGCTATTTGGAAAACAACAAATAAATTGACGTAACTTGTAAGGGAGAGATGAAAATATCCGAACCCATCCGTTGAAATACTATACGAGATAAAGCAGGAACAAACTTGACGTATTCTAATGTTTTGTGGGTTTTGGGTACAGCTTTTTTTGTACCTGAACGTACGGGATACGGCTTGTTGCGTTTGGGCGATAAAATAGCAGCCCTATTGCGTACGTTCGTATGGGTAGGGAGGTTAATATTGTTATTATTATTTTTCTTTTAAAATAATATTAGAAAAAAATATTATCGTATGTTTTGTTTTTTAATATAAATATTTATTATCAAATCAAAAAACTTTCTTCTTAGTTTCGCTATTTGTAAAATTAACAACAAAAAAATGTACCTTCCTGCTTTTCCATTTTTAATGTAGGTATATATTATTTCAAATTTTGTATGAAATAAATCGCGGTAGATGCATAATGCCATATATATTTGGTTATTTTCCTTTTCATGTTTACGCACTTCCGTGCCCAAGACCCAAGTGACAACTTATTCGGTAAAAATGCTGGAACCTAGAATTCATCAATAATTTCATTGGAACCACACTGTACGATACGTTGGCTCACGAAACAGGAGTAAACCGTAGTGTCACCATCTCCCGCCACTCGGCACTCGCACTCGCACTCACACTCGCACTCGCACTCGCACTTGCGACAACCGTTTTTGACAGAAACATGAATTTTAGCTGGTTGGTTATACGGCCTTAAGTGCCATTATACAAAAATAGAAGGGAAAAAATCTAGTATTGACATAGCATGGTAATATAATATGGTAACATAATAGAAAAAAAGTATAATAATTAAGTATAAAGAGATGTGAAGAATAGTACAGAAAAAAACAATTGTGTATATCAGATAATTTGAGTATAGTATATCATACGAACGGCCGATTGAAGCATAAGACTCTCCATTTTCAGAGGGTTTTATTATAACAATCTTCGTTTCGATTGTACGAAGTTTATGGGTTCTTGATTTTTTTTAGCCATATCTACTTCGCAGTTTCTTCGTTTCTCACTCATGTTAAAACGGGTACGAAATATTTGAAACAAAACTCGCAGAAGAATGCGAACAGTACGTGCGTTGACGCAAGACTAAACCTGTCGAGATCAGACGGGAGTATGTACAAATTAGTACATACAAACGCATGCATTCGGACTCGCTCGCGCTCGTATGTTAATGCATATGTGCGAACAGAACGTAACACTTTTCACAGTACAACCTGGTTCATATGCATTTCATAGTGCGACAGGGAAACAAAACATTTTTGCATTATCGCCAAAAAAATTTTTAAAAAAAAGTTTTCATAAATGTGCGAAATAGCGAATTGTGCGAAAATCGAATGTGCTAAAGCCGAGTTTCACCTGTATTATAGAGTAAACAATTATCTACTCGTATGTGTTTGATAGGTACTGGTTGGTGCTATGAGGAAAAAAAATGCGTTTAAAATTAAGTACTAAAAAAAGATAATATTATTGATTAATATTTATGAGATAGAGTTACATATCACTCAGCTTTATGAGCTGATGACGAAACTCAGGGATGCAGCATGAAGAGGATGCACCAAATAGTTAATAACATTTTCATACCTATGATTTCATACAGATTTGCAGATATAGTTGCCATTAAAGGAGAAATAATATATTGAGACAGTACTTAATTGTCAAAAAATGGCAACCCCTTTAAGACAACCATAGATCAAATGGAAGTAACTGTAACAAATTCCCAAAAAAAAATCGAAAATAAATGCCAAATTCACAATAACAGCATTCTACAGTCAATATCTACAGTCAATATCTACAGTTCCTCGTATCTAGGATGAACGAAGTATGTATGACTATGAATGTAAGTAAGTCATGGTGTTTGAAAGACAGAGTACGAAAACAGTGTGCAATATATGAATGATGAGTGCTCGGAGCAGGTCGATGACTGTATATTTGGGAAATATGTTTATGAGCGATGTAAAGACTGACAGGGATATTGAAAGAAGGGTGAATGCAGGAAACTCCATTAATGGAGAACTGAACGCGGTTGGCGCTAACAAAAAGTTGTCCAAAGAAGCGAAGCTAGCAATGCACAATGGAGTACTGATACCAACCCTGATGTATGGCAGTGAGGCATGGAACTGGCAGAGGAAGGATGAAATTAGACTGAATGCTGTAGAAATGAGATCTCTGAGGCGAATGTGTGGTAAAATTATGTATGATTGCATGAAAAATATTGAAATTCATAAAGAATATAAGCGTAATGAGTAAGATTAAGAAAGGGACACTTAGATGGTTCGGGCATATAGAGCGAATGAACGAAGAAAGGAGTGTAAGGAAAATATATGGCGCGAATGTGAATGGAAGAAGTCGGGGATGCCCGAGGAAGACATGGCCCGATCAAGTGAATCAAATACTTAAGTCGGGCCATGTCAGAAGTCAGAATAAAAATGGTAAAAATTATCCTGATAACTGCAATTCACCCAAATGCTCAACGAGTAGATTGACAAAAAATAATCACATTTACAAATATTTGAGCATTAAACGAATACGAAAACTCTACCACATATTCCTCAAACTAAGAAACATTTTACAAAAATCTATGCTACTGAAGGTTTACTATGCATTAGCACAGTGGTGGCCAATCCGTGGCGCATGCGCCAAACGTGGTGCATTGAACGATCATAAGTGGCGCATTGCATCCTTGTGGCCAGTATTTTAAAATAGGCACCATAACTGAATCCATATTTTTAATTTTTCAGCTTTTCATAAATTTTTTTCACGGTGCACCGGGAACCACTGCTATTGTTCTCACATCTACCGACCGTGTCACGATAGGTGTTGTTATGGCGCGTTGAACTCAAACGTTCGCAAATACTGTGTACCTACTTTTGCGCACTAGCAACACACCATGTGCTTGTCAGTTAATCAGAAGGTAAAAAAAGTTCGAGTTGTATGGCGCATCTGACCTTGTCTGTGAAAAAATTGGCGCATGGTATACAAAATGCTGGCCACCACCGCATTAGTACAATCAGTTCTACAATACAGAATAATAAAAGGCTGTGGAGGAGCGTATAAAACAAACATAGCCCCATTGGCAATAGTCCAAAGAAGACTCATTAAAATAATTCTAAAAAACATTTGATTATTCAACCCTTGAATTATTCAATGAATTTAAAGTTTTAGATTTAAATAGAATATACCAAAAAAATTAATTATTTCAAATCTATAAATAAAACCTTAATTTGGAGTCATTGAGCGACAGGCCGAGAACCACAGGACAAATAATAATCTGTAAACTTAATACAACAACAGCTCAACACCATTACGCCCACTCAGCCATAGAATACTTTCACAAACTCCCTAATGAAATACACAAGGTGAAAAAAATTATGTTTTTACCACAAACTAATTTTAGGTGTATATTATTTGGTCATTTGAAAAAAATATATATTATATTTATATACATACATTTTAATTACTAAAAATCCCTTAAAATTTTTTTGCAATTAGGAATTATATAATAATGACTTTCAAACTATATACCGGTATATTTCTTTTTTTTTTCTAAAGTTTTTTTCGTGGTTTAAATAATTTTCAAAGTTTCAATTTTTCAAAGGCCGCCAAAACGCTCCAAATCTATGGCCGGTCGGTTTTGATCAGTTTTGAGGTTAGAATGTCAAATGTTAAAACAAGGATGAGCTTTACCGTACATAATTTTATATTCTATTCATGGTAAACCATAACTAAACATAAATAATAAAATTATGTACCTTTTTAGAAACCCAAACTCGAAGAATAATAATAGTATTGAGCATTAACATTATTATAATATCCATATTGAGAATTGGTTTTCTCATAAATGCTCTAATTTTAGTGATTAATAATAGTTTTTTATCGATATAACAACAATTATAGAGCTTAAAGTCACCCAAATTAAATTTAACCAAAACTAAAAAAACTATGTTTTTAAAATACAAAACATAATCAAAAAATAAAAACTACCATGACAAGTGTTTCGATATTTGATTGATTACGAGATGGTTTTCTATTCACTTTTAAATAATGATTTATAAATTCTACGTATAATTCCATATAATAAAAGTTATATATTCAGAATCGCCGTTTGCTGATAATAATAATAATAATTGGATTACTTCTATGGCGCCGTTTTCGTAGGGCGATCTATGGGAATATATATTTTTAAGGCCATTATATTTTTTACTGGAGTTCCTTATTAATGTATAGGCATCAGAAAATCTATGTAAATGGTAGTACTGTCGGAATTATTTGTAAAACAGCTCATAATAGTATCAGAAAATCTATGCAAATGGTAGTACTTTCGGAATTATTTGTAAAACAACTCGTAATAGTATCTGAAAATCAATGCAAATGGTAGTACTCTCGGAATTATATGTAAAACAACTCGTAATAGTATCAGGAAATCTATGCAAATGGTAGTACTCTCGGAATTATTTGTAAAACAACTCATAATAGTATCAGAAAATCTATGCAAATGGTAGTACTTTCGGAATTATTTGTAAAACAACTCGTAATAGTATCTGAAAATCAATGCAAATGGTAGTACTCTCGGAATTATTTGTAAAACAACTCGTAATAGTATCAGGAAATCTATGCAAATGGTAGTACTCTCGGAATTATTTGTAAAACAACTCATAATAGTACTCCCTCTCTAAACGCAAGAATTTCACAATTAGGGAGGTATTAATTAATGAAGAAACTATTATACAATTTGTTAGTACTTATATTCCTACTGTTATTATCATGTGTTTATTACATATAATAAGCATCTTTAAAAAAATAAAAAGCATTCTGTAAAATTGAATTAGAGAAACAAATGATTTAGTATCGTGCCAACTGCTGTGGGGTGGAAACTGCTAAAGGCACTTATTGTTTCAACTTTAATTTGTAGAACTCCATTTTAATTCTACTTTATTGTTTTTATTTCTTACAATTTTTATTTTTAATAAATAAACAACTTCTACTTGTTGGATTGCCATAATTACAACATAAACAGATTAATTTGTTCACCAAAGTGGTTGACAATAAATGTGTTTAAAACAACTCAAGTGCAAAACCATTATATTTATCAAGCCATACAAAACTACAATAACTCCCCATTGAAATGTGCTGTATTAATGACCAATCAGAACAAATAAATACAATTAAACTGACAAAATAAATTTAAAAAACTTACATATGTAAAATTTCATATGAAACATTTCATAAATAGAAGCAAATGAAATATGATGTACATCAAACAGAAGAACTCCTCTTTTCTGATAAGGTATACACGACCGAGACCTTTAATTAAATATTTTCTAAAATACTTGTAATGTAACTTGTAAGAAATAAAAAAAATTACCATAATTACCATAAAAAAATGTTTTGCTGGTAATTATTATTACGGGTGAGAGCTGTTTCGCTTTCCGAATAATTAGCTAGCAGAAATTTAAAAAAAGCTGCGATATCCAAACACCGGAGCAGTCACCTGTTCTGTGGTGAACAGAAACTAGTTGATTAAGTGTTTTAATATGGAGATATTATGTACATACTTGATGAAGATCCAAGCAGTCTATGGGCATGTGCATAAGTGCGCTCTGCAGGCCCTGGGGGTCGCTGGCAGACAGGGCTGCCACCAGCATCTGTGCGGCAGCGGGCGGAAGGCGCGGGAGGCGGCCCTGTGCCGTGCGCCGCGCCAGGGCCGCCAGTAGGCCCGTCTCCACACCCGAGTTGCATGCCGCCTCCCACAGGACTGACCACAGTGTGTCGCTGTAATTATTGAAGCGCCTTTCTATTATGCACTGATATAATTTACAAGCATTGAACACTTTAAAATTGGTAAAGATATAAAGGTACCACGTATTGAGTATATTTCCAAAATGTTGCTTGAGAAATAATGGCGGACTTAGCTAGGAGAGGGTTGAGCCACTGCGCCGGGTAGGAACCACTCGGCTGCTAACCAGTATTATTGACATAGTATGGTAACATAATATATCTAGAAAAAACTAGTATTGACATAGTATGGTAACATAATATATCTAGAAAAAAGTAAAATAATTAAATATAAAGAGTTTATGTATATGTGTTTGATAGATACTGGTTGATGCTATGTGGAAAAAAAATGTGTTTAAAATTGAGTACTAAAAAAAAGATAATATTATTGAGTAATATTGATAAGATTGAGTTACGTATAACTCATCTTTATAAGCCAATGATAAAACTCAGGGATGCAGCCCGAAGAGGATGCAGCAAATAGTTAATAACATATTAAATATATTTTATTCGGTAAGTACAAAAAGTAACTTAAGTAAATAGTTTATAACCAAATGTTTGTCCTCTTTCCTTTCCTTGTTTAGAGTTTTAATATGTAACTAGTATTTATTACATTCGTTTATTCTATTCTTATTGAACAATTATTACAAAATATTAAAATTGAAAAATAGGAATAAACACATCGCCTTGGCTTCTTTATTGGCAAGCTAAAAAATACTTCTTTTTTCTTTTTAAATTTAATGTAAATCAAATTTAATAATGTTATTATTAAGTTCTGCAAGTATTTTTAATTGTTATTATTGTGACAGCTGTTTCGGCGTTTAAGGCCATTTTCAAACTGTGGTTAATCCACATTGTGACGACTTATTTATATGATTTAATTTACTCCCACTCCTTTAAAGAAAGGGCCTAAGATTAAATTTACTTGAACAATTAGAAATTAACAAACGAACGAATGATCCTAATTTAAGATTAATTAATAAAGTAAGGAAAATTATATACTCACCGCTTCTCAGTATGTTCACATTATTAAAACAATACAACAAATTTAAATAAATCAATTAAGAAAACATTGTCAGTTAAATATGAGCAAAAACACATTATAAATGTGAAAACCTCACAGAATTCAGAATTTCAATTGCTTTCTAACTAAATCGGTTTTACCGATAATAAATCATTACCCGTCCAAATTTTAAAGGAGTGGGAGTAAATTAAATCATATTAATAAGTCGTCACAATGTGGATTAACCACAGTTTGAAAATGGCCTAAAACGCCGAAATAGCTGTCACAATAATAACAACAACTAAAAATACTTGCAGAATTTAATAATAACATTATTAAATTTGATTTACATTAAATTTAAAAAAATAAATAAATGGAGTTCTATGAATTAAACACAAAAACAATTAATAAATATTTCTCATTATGAAAGTTGTGATGGAAATTGCATTGCAAGCTAAATATACACACAGTTGAATTTGTAATACCATACAGACATTTTTATGTTTTTATATAGGGCAGACGGGCAGAGCTTTCTCAACTAGATTCAAGGAACATATACAATGTTATAAAAATAAAAGCACTTTTTCAAAATTCGCAGAATATCTCTTAGTGAATAATCACATCCGCTTGACAACAACGAGCCTAAACCCTTACTTATAGAAAGAAAGGGTCTTAGATTAAATTTACTTGAACAAATGGAAATTTATTTATTACAATTAATTAATAACAATTTATTAATTAATTAATAACAATTTATTAATTAATTAATAATAATCTATTAATTAATTAATAACAATCTATTAATTAATAAACGAACGAATGATCCTAATATAACATTAATTAATAAAGAGTAAGGAAAATCATTTATTCCCCACTTCTCGGTAATTAAATAAATCAATTAAGAAAATATTGACATTAAAATACGGCGAAAACATATTATAAACGTAAAAACCTCACGGAATAGAGAATTTTAATTATTTTCTAATGAAATCAGATTTACCGGTAATAAATAATATTAAACACCATTCAAATTAGATTTGGGTGGGAGTAAATAAAATCATATAAGTCGTCGCAATGTGGATTAACCACAGTTTGAAAAGGGCCTAAAACGCCGAAACAGCTGTCACAATAATGAACACTAAAATACTTGAAAAAGTTAGTAATAATATTAATAAATTTGATTTACATTAAAATTACAAAAAAAAAATGGAGTTCCACGAATTAAACACAAAAACAATTAATACGATAGAGACATAGCTGTGTAATTTTCATAATGCCAGAAATCACTTATTGTTGCTTCAGATGAACAGACTTAGTTTATTATTAAGATAATTTATTTATCTAATCCCTGTCCCAGTCTTGACGAGGGAAAGTTTTAAGATTGCAACGGCAAATTTTGGAAAATGACAGGGTGAATGAATTCACATTCGGCAACAATTCTATTGACACAATTATTGACCTCCTTAAGATGGCAAAAAAAGAAGAAATTATAAAAGTAGGTAGCAAGAACTTATAAGAGTTGCATCTGTATGCAGAGGGCGAGTGCAGCGAGCACAGTGGTCTAAA
Source organism: Halesus radiatus (assembly GCA_022606495.2). Taxonomy (NCBI): domain Eukaryota; kingdom Metazoa; phylum Arthropoda; class Insecta; order Trichoptera; family Limnephilidae; genus Halesus; species Halesus radiatus. Next base: position 46,772 of record JAHDVE020009083.1, read on the forward strand.
TTGAAAATAAAATCGCCGGGGGTCCATAGCGAGGCGAGTCAGCAGCCCCTCCGCCCGCTGGCAAGACAAGGCCTGCCGGCTGGACATGCCCTCTAGTGTGACTAAAGAGCAGAACTTACAAGAGCTGCATCTGTATGCAGAGATCTAGTGCAGCGAGTGCAGTGGTGGAGTCCCCCAGATGCCGGGGGTTCGTGGCTAGGCGAGTCAGCAGCCCCTCCGCCCGCTGGCGGGACAAGGCCTGCTGGCTGGGCATGCCCTCTAGTGTGACTAAAGAGCAGAACTTACAAGAGCTGCATCTGTATGCAGAGATCTAGTGCAACGAGTGCAGTGGTGGAGTCCCCCAGATGCCGGGGTTCGTGGCGAGGCGAGTCAGCAGCCCCTCCGCCCGCTGGCGGGACAAGGCCTGCCGGCTGGGCATGCCCTCTAGTGTGACTAAAGAGCAGAACTTACAAGAGCTGCATCTGTATGCAGAGATCTAGTGCAGCGAGTGCAGTGGTGGAGTCCCCCAGATGCCGGGGGTCCGTGGCGAGGCGAGTCAGCAGCCCCTCCGCCCGCTGGCGGGACAAGGCCTGCCGGCTGGATCTGCCCTCTATTGACTGAAATTATGCAATCTAAAATATGATGCTTACCTACAAATAAAAGAACATGTAATGTGTACCTGCACAATAAATAAGTTTGGAGATTACTAAAGTACTAATACCTTGAACCAAGTTTAGCAAAGAACAAATATAAATTTATTTAATTTTATTTTTTTATAACCTTATTGAAGTTTGTAAACCTCATTGTAATATTTAATCATTGAAGAAGATAAGTATGATATCGGTGTAAACGGCGTAATTTGAACTGGGCTCATTAGCTAAGTTGGTTAAGCAGTTACCCCGGATAGGTAGAGGTCCTTTTTATTTTCCGTTGTTTTTTCGGTTTCGTGGTTCATTTAGGATGTGTTAATATTATCTTCTTCAATGATTAAATAAATTTATTTATTTAACAAATATAATTTTATCGAATTGTTACCCCACCCTTTTGTTTCAGATCGGAATTTAGCAGAAATTAGTAAAAAATAAACAAGTGAAATTGCAAAAACAGGCAACCTGTTGAAACACAGACAGGAATGTTTGTTCTGCCGAAGTTTCAGTGGACAGTAGATTTCAATGGACAGTAGACATGGGCAGATCCATTCGCAGTAGTGTTTCGATTCAGTCTGATTCCCCGTGTCTTGTGAATTTATTCATTTACTTCATTCCTTTAAAAATATTATATTATTTATTGATTTATTTATTTGTAAGAAACAAACAGCTTTTAATACAGATTTATATAAAAGGAAGTTTTACAAAAGGTAAGCCAACAGAGTTTCTTATGCTAAAAGTGGTTAAGTAAATATGTTTTATTACAAAAAAAATAACATAATAAGAAGGAAGGGAGGAGAGGAAAAGGAAGATAGGATCGGAACAGGAGATGCTCTCGATACATTTTATACGAGTGCATCAATTTGTGGTCGTACGTATTACTGAGGTTCGATATTTTGAAAGGGTATTGTGAAGAATGTCGATATTGTGATACTGTGTGTTATATTACACACAAATATGGGGAATTGGAGAATTTATCCTAAGATCGGTCCTGCACGCGGGCAAATAAAAAAAATCGGTTTGTCAGGTTGGTCTTGATGGTATGTGAATATTTATAAAGTTAATAAGCTCTGGCGAGTCCAGGCTATTATTAATAATTTTAAATAACAAGATTTGATCAAATATTAAGCGTCGCGTTTGAAGAGTGATAAAGTTATGGAATTTTAGTTAGGATTCGGTATTATTTGCAAAGTGTAAATTAAATTTATAATTTATATGCTTAAAGAATTTACGTTGAATGCTTTCGATTCTTTCAATATGGTCTTGGTATAAAGGTGTCCATATCGGTGTGCAATATTCTAAGTGAGGGCGGATATACGCTGTGTAAAGTAGCGGTGGGCGAAGCGGCTCGGTTTAGTGAGCCGGATCACTAAATCAGCTCTCTGTAAAGACAATCCACATGAAAACTGGACGAAAAAAGTATCGTGTAAGAGCGTCTTAAGGACGTCATTAGGAGGGCCAAGGGAGCAAGGGAGAGGGCATGGTGCGGGGAGACGCGAACCGTCGTTCAATCGAGCTGGATCAGCGAACCTGTAGTGAGTGATCCGGATCAGTGATCCAGATCATCGAGCCGCTTCGCCCACCACTAGTGTAAAGGGAAGACTCTTGTGTTGCGAAAAGGTTTTATAATAAGAAATATAAATCCCAGCATTTTATTGGCTTTATTGATAACCTCGTTAGATTGTTTAATAAAATTTAATTTCACATCCAGTATTACCCCAAGGTCTGGAATTGATTCTACTTCAGTAATATGTGTATAGTTTAAAGTGTAATTAAAATTAATTTTCTTTTTGTTATGTGTGAATGATAATTTGTTACATTTTGAAATATTAATATTTAATGGAAATAGCCGTATAATTCTCACATGGTTATGCAAACTTTTTAACCAGTGTCTAGAGGAGGGTTACACCCCATTAGATTGGAGAAGGGCTGTGATCATGCCTCCATACAAAGGTAAAGGGTCACGCATGGAATGTGGAAATCACAGGGCTATTAGCCTGCTAAGTTCAGTTGGTAAGCTGTACGGTAGGATATTAATCGAAAGGGTACAAATGAAAACAAAGGATAAAATATGGGATGTGCAAGGCGCATTTATGAGTGGAAGGGGGTGCATGGATCAGATTTTCTCGTTGCGTATGCTGAATGCTCACAGAGAAGTTTCTGGCAAAAAAACAGAAACTTTTCTGTGCTTTTGTAGATCTACAAAAAGCATACGACAGAGTTGACAGAAAAAGTTATGGAAGGTGTTGTCTAAGTATGGTGTGAATACAAATCTTATACAGGCAATCACATCGCTGTACGAGGGAAGCGTTGCATGTGTTAGGGCAAACGGTGATTTTACGGGGTGGTTTGACATCACAAAAGGTGTTAAGCAAGGCTGCGTAATGTCACCGTGGTTATTCAATCTATACATGGATAATTGTATGCAAGAATTGAAAGAGGTGGGCTTGGGGGCGAAAATGAGTAGTTTGCAAGTATGTTGTCTGTTGTATGCTGATGATGCGGTGCTGATTGCTAACAGTATGGAAGACAACAGTCCCTCGTATCTAGGATGAACGAAGTATGTATGAAGAATGAGCTAATGATGAATGTAAATAAGTCCAAAGTTATGGTGTTTGAAAGAGAGAGTACGAAAACAGTATGCAATATAGTTGTGAATGATGAATACTTGGAGCAGGTCAATGAGTTTGTGTATTTGGGAAGTATGTTTACGAGAGATGGAAAGACAGATAGGGATATTGAAAGAAGGGTGAATGCAGGAAACTCCATTAACGGAGGACTGAACGCGGTTGGCGCAAACAAAAAGTTGTCCAAGGAAGCGAAGCTAGCAGTCCACAATGGAGTGCTGATACCAACCTTGATGTATGGCAGTGAGGCATGGAACTGGCAGAGAAGGATGAAAGTAGACTGAATGCTGTAGAAATGAGATCTCTGAGACGAATGTGTGGTTAAACCATGTATGATTGAGTGAAAAATGTTGAGATTCGTAAAGAATGCAAGGCTGATGTAAGCGTAGTGAGCAAGATTAAGAAAGGGACGCTTAGATGGTTTGGGCATGTAGAGCGAATGAACGAAGAAAGGAGTGTAAGGAGAATATATGACGCGAATGTGAATGGAAGAATAAGCCGGGGACGTCCGAGGAAGACATGGCACGATCAAGTGAATCAAATACTCGAGTCGGGCCATGTCAGAAGTCGGAAGAACAGAAGAGAATGTATGAGGCGTTGTATGAATGTGAATGAAGCAAGAAGTGTATGCCAAGATCGAGTTGTTTGGCGGTCCGTCCTCTCTGCCTAACCCTGCGGAAAAACGGCGTGATGGTTAGTTAGTTAGTTAGTTAGTTAATTTGTTTAATTTGCAGTACACAAAAAGACGATTGAGGTTATCTTTAAGTTTGATGCAGTCATTGATTGATTTGACAACTAAATATTTTTTTATCATCTGCGTATGCTAGGTAATTGGCATGTAAAAAAACATTTGTGGATATTATAAATATAAACATTAAATAATAGTAGCCCTAGATGAGAACCTTGAGGTTCACCGGAGGGCATGATAAAAAAGCCAGACTTAGTTCCCTCAATTGATACACATTGAAGTCAACTCTGGAGATATTTTTTTTTCAACCTTACTTTTTGAACCTGTTTTATGAATGGGGATTATAATTGCTTCCTTAAACTTTTTTGGATATTTTCCTACCTTTAGAGACATTGTAAATATGTTAGTTAAAGGGTAAGTAAGATTTTGGGCACATTTTGAAACAAAGCATGGCGAGATACCATCACTGCCAGCACCCTTATTAAACTCCAAATTCTTCAGGTATTTATGGATTAGTGAATTGTTAATTTGTACGTCCCCGATCGGATTATGATTATTCTCACAGGTAACGTAAGTAAGGTAAGGTAAGGTAAGGTAGAACTATCCATTACGCTGAGGTCATTCGTGCCCATATCGCTTATGTAGGTGGACTGAAAATGTTTAGAGAATAATTGGCACACTTGATGAGCGCCGGTGCCGGGCTCGTCTTTAAGGTACATAACTTGTGGGATGCCATTTGTTTAATTTTTGCTTTTTGCGTAATTCCAAAGTTACTTATTATTTATTTGAATATTAGATTCTACTGAACTAATGTATTGATTATAGCAATGCTCCTGTAAGTATTTTTGCAGTGTACGTTTTAAAACGAACTCTATGTAATCAACAGGGTTATTAAAGAATTTCCATTTTTTGTGTAGTTTTTGTTTCTCTTTGATGATTTGAAAGCATATAAAAATAACTATTTACACATACGGCACAACATGTGCCATTAACATAAAGGTGTGAAAGTGAATCAGGAAAATAACAACCTCACTCAACTAGACAATAAATAATACAAAAAATGTAAATACACCTCAATGTAGTAAATAATGGTTTCGTTTTTAAACACAATATTACTTGCCAAACAGAAACCAACTAAAAGTGAGCGACGCTCACAAAAAATAAAGGACGAAATCATTTTACTGTTATGATCATCATGATACCCTACCGTCCCTACCATCGACAAAGTATAACATCGATGCACTCTACTGATTACTTCGGAAATTCGCGCCGCAACCCTTGAAGAGTCCTGGTAAGGATGTGGTGTTTCCCTCCGCACAGTTTAGACCTCCTAACACTCGTTAGTCTTGCAGGCTTATTATAAAGAAGCCTGTTTTATGATCAGTTATCTTCCAACCTTATTACATGCCCTGCCTTGTGGAGTCGTTCAAGTGTTATGAGTCTAGTTATTGACAGCACTTCAATCAATTGGTATAACCATTGTCCACAGTCCACAGTCCACCGTCCACCGTCCACCGTCCACAGTCCACCGTCCACCGTCCACCGTCCACCGTCCACCGTCCACCGTCCACCGTCCACCGTCCACCGTAAGTTTGCTCAACTGCTATGGTAGCGTAATTAGCTTTGAGGCGAACAACACATACTTAGGATTGTATGGGCACACTTCCGACAACCTTTTGTCTTGCTTACGGCTACTTATTGTTATTAGCGAGAAAGAGAAAACTAGATTAGTGTATGCTATCACGAAATATTGATATCTGAAAAGTTTTACTGTGTGTTCTTTATTAAAAATATGATCGGTTAAAATGAAATGATTGGCAAACTCTGACAAAGAAGAATTATTAAATTAATAACAATTACTTAGTCTAAAACCACTGTATTTAATATGTAAATATGGACATGTTTCAGAAGCAAAACTCCCCTCATCGGGATAAACAATATACCTACTAAAAATAATGACAAATAATAAGAAAACGGAGCAAATTAAAAACACACACAAAAACTAAAATAATTAAACTAAGTAATTTAATAAATATGACTCCACAGTGGTTTACATTTTATTATTATTATGACAAGCCACAAAGTAAATACTTTTTACAAATACAAAAATTAACAATAGTTGAACAAACAAACCCTATATTCGTTAGCCAGTGTGTCGACCGCCTGCACCCAGCGGCCCATGTCGGCATGGTGGTGTGCTGCGGCGTGGGCTGCGCGAGCCGCGACACGACGCAGGCCCGCGCGGCCCAGCAGCAGCAGCGCCCCCGCGTGCCCCGCGCAAGCCCCTCCCAGCGCCGAGCCCCCCGCTGCTGCCAGAGCCTCCGACACCTTTCCCCCCGTTGCCACACCCTGGAAATAATGACAGATAAGGATATTATTAGTTTACTGAGTACAAAAAAGAAAAACGTGTCCTTACTGAGGTATCCTATTCAAAAGCCACATTGTACATGCTGATGTTATAATATAAACATCAGTTTAGTTAGTACATGTAAGATTAAATTTATGTTTTATAATAACAGGGAATAACATCAATTGTGAAGCAAGAATTAATAAGATTTGTGTAATAAAAAAGAGAAAAATGGTTGTAAATAAAATTAGTACACTGAGGACCAGTTTTATAAACGATGTACAAAGTTTCTGTTTCGTAACGAATCGTTTTTAATAACGGATCATTATCCATTCATTTTGCATTTTATAAACAAATTTATATTACTAGTAGTCGTCGGTTATGCTTGTTCCGAAAGTTTATGTACTGGCAATGTTTTTGGTGAATAATTATCTCTGATTTTTTTACAGTAACTCCTCACAGGAGGCTCTGAGGGAAATAATTTCCCTCAAGGCCTATAACATCTTTGGGGATGCTGTGTGGAAGGTCTTTTAGAGGGTAGGAAGGAGTGAACTTGTGTCTTGAAGAGACCCATGTTGTAGGAGGGAGGAAACACAAAGGTCGGCAGATCATTCCACAGCCGAACTGTTGAACACAAGAACGAGTCGTAGAAGCGACCCATTCTCATGTGACAAATATCAACCGTGTACAAATGTTGAGTGCACGTTTGGCGTGTTTCCCTACTATGCACCGGTGCCGAAGGGATCAATGACGTTAGTTCCTCAGAGCATCTTCCATTAAAATACCGGTAGAACAAGGACAGCATTCCCACCTAACGAATGTGCTCCAAAGATTGCAGTCCGTTTGTTAAAATAGGCGAATCTATCAAACGGACCTGCAACGATTCTGCACAGAGTCGAGGGTTTTTTCAGATATTTTGGGACTCCTGACCAGAGGTGGCTGCCAAATTCTAGACTGATATTGTTTTCATGTAACATGTTGCTTCAATAATATGTAAATTTAATGCAGTGAATTAGTCACAGTTATTATATACATAGTTTGAAGTGTTGAACGCATCAAATAACCCACATTGTTATTAGATTAAATTATTTTTTAAACACCATCATCATGGTGACTTTTTTATGTAATTATTGTAATTTGTCAGAAAACAACATAAACAAATTTTACTACAGACGAGTTCTACAACCTCTATAGAAAAAATGCCAGCATTATTAACCTCCAAAAACGACACAAATACGACAAAGGATGCAGCTTGGGGCCAATAAGGAACTCCAGTAGAATTTTTTTTTGTTTTTATGTGAATAATCTCATTCAACTTAAATACCAGTATATTTCGTTTTTTTTCTAATGTTAGGTTTTCGTAGTTAAAATAAAGTTCAAAGTTTCAATTTTTCAAAGCCCTCCAAAACGCTCCAAGTCTATGGTCGGTCAGTTTTGAGGTTAAAATGTCAAAAGTCAAAACAAGGATGAACTCTACTGTACATAATTTTATATTTTATTCATAGTAAACCATAACTAAACATAAGTAATAACATTATGTACCCTTTTAGAATCTTTAACTCGAAGAATAATAATAGTATTGAGCATTAACATTATCAAAATATCCATATTGACAATTGGTTTGCTCATGAATACTCTGATTTCTGTTATTAAAGTCACTGTCATTAAAGTTTAAAGTCACTCAAATTAAGTTTCTCATGGAGGCGAATATTTGCATCACTCTCCATACAACAATGCATGCCATTGACTCGGAGACTCCTATGAAAACGCCAGCTGCTTGTTGCATCAATTCCAAAGCGTAAAATCGTAATGTTAATAACAACTGTCGTGCGGGCGTAACCGGCTGATTTCGATGTGTTGCCGTCAATAATTGCACTCCAATTATATTTAAAATTTGTGCCGCAGTTCTTTTCGAAACCTATGTCCGCAATATAATTGAAATAGTCCAGTCTGCGCATAAAAACACATGGACGTCTTCTTGAAGCTTCATCTTCACTGCTGCTGAATGACGTGCCTTGAATAATTGCCATTCGCTCGTCATCACTTTCACTGCTCGATGAGGAAACCATTTCACAAAAGGAATTTATAAATTAATATAATTAATTAATATTTACTTATTTTTATTCATGTATTATTGTTTACTTATCACAATTTACTGAATATTATTTACTTATTATTATTTACCTATTACTATTTACTCACTACTTCTTGTTAACAAAAATATGGTCACCCTATGATTGTGGCTAATTGGAGCACAGATACTTTATGATAGTTATTTGGGTTACAATGAAATTATTATTATTATAATTTATAAATGTACAGCCCAACTTAAAGATTTACTGTAGATTTTATAGGTGATTATAGTCTGAATATCTTGGGTGTCAATTTAAAAAAAAAAATTATAATAAATCGTTTCACTAAAATTGTAAACCCGCTCATCTTAACACAGGAATGTCCTAGTGAGATGAGTGGCTAATGTTTTTTTTTTTTAACGCCCCAAAGGGCTTTTACATATTTTAACATTAAAATTATTATGTATACAGAACTTAAAAAAAAATAACATGATGCATAGTTGGTACAAGTGTAACATATTTATAATGTATATGAAGGTATAATAATGTTTAAGTGCATGACACAGAGAAGTTACAAAGGGAAAGGTTTTTAATTTGTAGATACTACTTTTTTTAATAAAAATAGTAATAGCCTGATCTACATGATACATAATACACAAGTGCATAATATAATACTCTTATAATATGAGTGCATGACATTGTGAAAAAAAAATCATTGTGTTTTTATATTTCGGATGATGTAAAAATGTATGAAATTGCATAATACATAATATAGTATATGATACATAGAAAGAAAAAAAGAGGAACAAGTTTTTGGATTGTAGACGAGTACAAAGATAATATATGTAAAAAAAAAAATAATTAAACAATAGCTCTTATGCGATGCTCTTATAATTGTTGCAACATAAAAATATCGTTCAGATATCTTTTAAACATGGGTAAACTTATATTAAATATATCTATAGCAGGGGTGAATTTACTTCCAAGTATATGTAGACGAGAAATGGGTGCATGCATTTGGTAGTTTGTCCCAGAATTATTGTTACAGAATAACATATTTTGCCGAGTTTGTCGATGAGGTACTTTGAAATTGATTAGTTGCAGGAGTTCACAACAGTCTAATACACAATAAATAATTTTAAATAAAAAAGTTAAGTCTGTTATTTTTCTTCTGTTTTCTAAAGTATGTATTATGAGTGTATTTAGCAAGAATGTATAGTTTATGTGTTGTATTGGTATGTGTAGTTTGAAGTTAATAAAATGTAAAAATTTGCACTGCACGCGTTCAATATTTTTTATATGAATGATATAGTATGGGGACCACCTTATTATACCTATTGTCTTTTTAATTCAAATAGTTCATGGTTTTAAATAGGCGATCGTCGGGCAACCACTACTGACAGCTATCAAACAACATTTGAGCGCGAACAAAACAGATCGTTATCCATTTAACTGGGCAAACTCCATACGAAAAGCATTAACCAAAACTTTACCAACCGGTAACCCGACCAACGTTTATAAAACAGCAAAATCAGGCGGTAGACCAAATATTAGTTAAAAATGGTATCAAGCATAACAAACGGATGGTTATTAAACCGGCCTCAACGTTTATAAAAATTATAGTAGAGAATTGCATTCCCAACTCCAAGAATATATTTAAAATGTGACAATTGCTATACAAACATATTCAACGTTATAAGAATTAATGTTGACATTCCCGACAGTGTGAAAATTATAGTAGAGAATTGCATTCTCAACTCCAAGAATATATTTAAAATGTGACAATTGCTATACAAACATATTCAACGTTATAAGAATTAATGTTGACATTCCCGACAGTGTGAAAATTATAGTGGAAAATTGCATTCTCAACTCCAAGAATATATTTAAAATGTGACAATTGCTATACAAACATATTCAACGTTATAAGAATTAATGTTGACATTCCCGACAGTGTGGAGAATCAGTGAATTTTAAAAAAGAGCCATCTCTGAATAGCTGCCGGCCTTCTCCAATCTGTACACTCTTAGTGATCAGATCTGAATAGCCAGACACTTCCCAACCTTCCTCTTTCCCATCTCATTCTCATATTCCTTCAGCCTCACAGCATGACCCAAATTGGCATCATGGAGTTTTCCATAGTCTCACTGCTTTGGAGTAGTTGGGACTCTTGTAAACATAAAAACACACAATTTTAGACCTATTTAATATACATAACTGTAAAGATAAATTAACAATCAACAAAATATTACCTGCGTTGCTCCCGAACCCCAATGACCCGCTTTGTCAAGTAAAGGAAAAATAATCTGTAAAAATATTAGCGAGCATACAATGTAATACTAGTACAATGTAATATGAACTAAATAATTAAGAAATAATATAAACTGCTGGCATTTTCAATCTAAGAATAATACGTTTTACTTAAGTCTCGATAATATATTTTATTGTCTAATGGGCATTTTCAATCTAAGAATAATACGTTTTACTTAAGTCTCGATAATATATTTTATTGTCTAATGGGCATTTTCAATCTAAGAATAATACATTTTACTTAAGTCTCGATAATATATTTTATTGTCTAATGGGCATTTTCAATCTAAGAATAATACGTTTTACTTAAGTCTCGATAATATATTTTATTATCTAATGGGCATTTTTTCATTATGAAAAATCTTGCTTTATACGATAAGGAAATCCAGTCTATTTTTTAATTTATTTTTTTATTAATAATGATGTTCAAACTTAAATACCCGTTTATTAATTGTTGTTGTGTTTAATTCTTAGAACTTCATTTTTTTTTTAAATTTAATGTAAATCAAATTTAATAATGTTATTATTAAGTTCTGCAAGTATTTTTAGATTTTATTATTCCGACGGCTGTTTCGGCGTTTAAGGCCATCTTTAAGTGGATTAACCACAGTTTGAAAATGGCCTAAAACGCCGAAACAGCTGTCACAATAATATAAACTAAAAATACTTGCAGAACTTAATAATAACATTATTAAATTTGATTTACATTAAATTTTTTTTAAAATTAAATACCCGTATATTTAGTTTTCATGGTTAAAATAATTTTCAAAATTTCAATTTTTCAAAGCCTGCCAAAATGCTCCTAATCTATGGCCAGTCGGTTTTGATCAGTTTTGAGGTTAGAATGTCAAATATCAAAACAAGGATGAGCTTTACCATACATAATTTTATATTCTATTGATGGTAAACCATAACTAAATATAAGTAATAAAATTATATACCTCTTTAGAAACAACTCAAAAGAATGATAATAGTATTGAGAATTATTATTATCATAATATCCGTATTGATAATTGGTTTGCTCATGAATACTCTAATTTATTTCACTAATAATAGTTTTTTTTATTTTTTATATGTATAAAACATCTTAAAGCCACCCAAATTAAGTTAAAATTTTGCCAAAACTAAAAAAATATAAAACAAAGGTGAAAAATAAAAATGTTCATAGTAATCTAAAAACCGAATGCGCATGTGTTCCAAATGCAATGGTACCAACATAACAAGATGTTTTGATGGTATGTTTTTTTATTCACTTTTAAATAACGATTTATAAATTCTACATATAATTATTTATAATAAAAGTTATATATTCAGAATCGACATTTGCTGATCAATACGAATACATATTTTTAGAGCCATTATATTTTTCACTGGAGTTCCTTATTATTTTCGTACCTATGATTTCATACAGATTTGCAGATATAGTTGCCATTAAAGGAGAAATAATATTTTAGGACAGTACCTAATCATCAAAAAACGGTAACACCTTTGACACAACCATAGATTATACGGAAGTATCTGTCACAAAACGTCAAAAAAATAATAAAAGATATATGCGAAATTCACAATACTGAACAGAAACACGCATTCACAATCAGTAATAAACACAGTCTAGCCTACCTATAATCTTTTTAACAATGTTATATATATATTCTGAAATAAGCATGTAATATTTTCACAAAATATGTAAAATTACAGTTACGTTAAACAATGACTGCTGTCAAATAATGGGAACGAAACTGTAAAATAATCGGTACCAAAAATAGAACTGTACTGTTTTTCATCCCGATTCCATAGAAACGATATGAAAACTGAATAAAACAGGGATTGTGTAAAACACGCAAAAGTTTAAATGTTTAAAACTTCAATAAAGATGTTAAATAATATGAAAAAAAAAAAAATGCAAACCATCCACATGTTGTTCTATTTATTTATTTACTTAATCTTGATTATAGGCGGAACTGGCACTTTAATAAATTGTAAGACTTATTCATAAATTTGTTATGTTACGAGTTTGGTGATAACCTCGCCCGTATTATGTATGTGTTCTTATCTCATTTGGAGTGTTATTTAAAGGTACACGGTACACACATCATCACACGGAATAGTGTTTTGTTTATGATTTACCTACACGAGGAAGATTTTCTAAGGCGTTCAGTATATTTCATAACTTTCTTGGAAAGCACATTTTTATATTAACCTTTGGAACGTCGAGCTGCTGCGATCTAATAATTCAGTAGTGTTCTAAGAGTAAACTGCCCGATTCCATGTTGGTAATAACTTATTTGTTTTTTCCAAAATTATGTTTTTTGTAAATAAGGAGCTCCGGTCCAATTTTAATTTTTTTTTTTTTTGCAATAAAAATGTTCTAACTTAAATACCAAGACATTGCATGATCGAGTGAATCAAATACTTGGGTCGGGTCATGTCAGAAGTTGGAATAATAGAAGAGAATGTATGAATGTGAATGAAGCAAGAAGTGTATGCCAAGATCGAGTTGTTTGGCGGTTCGTCCTTTCTGCTTACCCCTGCGGAGAAATGGCGTGATGGTTAGTTGGTTAGTTATTTTCAAAGCCCACCAAAACGCTCCAAATCTATGGCCGGTCAGTTTTGAGGTTAGAATGTCAAATGTCAAAACAAGGATGAGCTTTACCGTAGATAATTTTATATACGATTCATAGTAAACCATAACTAAACATAAGAAATAAAATCATGTACCTTTTAGAAACTTTAACTCAAAGAATAATAATAGTATTGAGCATTAACATTATCATAATATCAAGATTGACAATTGGTTTACCCATAAATACTCTAATTTCTGTTATTATTAGCTTAAATTCACTCAAATTAAGTTTAAATTTAACCAAAACTAAAAAAAATACATTTTTAAAATACAAAATCAAAAAATAAAAATGTTCATACTATTCGAAAAACAGAATGCAGAGGTGACGTCAGATGTTCCAAATGCACTGGTACCAACATAATAAGGTGTTTTGATGAGATGATTTTTTATTAATTTTTAAATAACGATTTACAAATTCTGTGTATAATTATATATAATAAAGTTATATATTCAGAATCGGCGTTTGCTGATCTATATGAATATTTATTTTTAAAGCCATAACATTTTTCGCTGGAGTTACTTATTGTACCATCTAGCCAGATAATGTGTTTATATATTTCTTTAAATTACACATATGTATCATAAGTAGTTTCCCCAAAATAGCTACTTATATTCAGAGAAATGTTTTTTTGACATTGCCGATCGAATACACCGACGTTCAATGAATACAAATCTTGGTTATCCGATGGGCAATTCCGGCGCACTAGAAGTTAAACAGTCAAATAAATTTAAAAGTAAATAATATATGAAGATAATATTCCTTAAATATGGGATTTAAACAACTATCAAAGAATTCATAATCACAGAAACAAATAAATTATAGACCCATAAATCATGAAATCTACTGAGGGCTGATCCTCAAACACAAGGTTTTTACACTCAGTTTCCCAAATAAGCCATTTTTAAATGTTAGTTTTCAAAGATGCAAAAAAAAAAAACAAAACTTTGCATGAAAACTTCTTATTATCACAACCCAAAAAAAGCATCTTACTTTAAAATGCGCATTGGCATAAATGAGCTGAGCATCGGAGAGGTCCAAGGACTCCAGAGTAGAGGCGGAGGACACATCCCAGAGGTGCAGCACCTCACGGGAATCCACCAGCGCCAGACGCCGCGCCCCCAGCCACGCCAGCGAAGACAGGTTGTGCGAGATGGCCGCTCTCTTCAGAGGCAAGGCCTCCAGGCCTCCGGGACCCCTGCGGATCTGGAAATATATTACAGAGTGTCAAATTTTATAAACATGAACTAAATATTTCAATACCACTAGGTTTTTTTTTTTTACATGAATACCGCACAAGAGTCTCAACTGCTCCCAACCGTCTGGATCCAGTGAGACTATGGCATCCCCAATTGGGGAATGTTGTGAGGCTGAAGGTATTGGGGAGGAGAAGGAAAAGGGGAAATGAGGAAGGGGAAGGAGGAAGGTGGGTAAATACATGGCTATTCAGATCTGGTCACCAAACACGGCTAAAAGCCATTTCAAGCAATGTTTCAATTCTGAATGGTGGTCGTTCACCAAGGCGATACTGAGAATATCTTCCACTCTGGAAATGCATTTTATTTTAATATTCTACCTTCAAAATATATTATTTCATCCATCTGGTGCCGCTATTGAAAATCATTTAAACAAATCGCAGCACTTCCATTTTTGCCAACTTTATTTTGAGAAACTGGCAAAGTTTGTTAATGATATAATACAACAGGACCAAAATATGTATTTTAGGCATGTCAAGTATTCCAAAATGCTCTTATCTCGAGTGTGACAAAAGGAAACATCTGTCAGTAGCCTACAAATAAAGTTACAAAGAATAGAAAAGGCAAAACCCAAAGGATGGAAAATATTATGGCTTAAAAAAGATATATTCATATAGAGCATAGGTTCTCAACATGGGCGACGTAACGTAACACCCCCTTGTGGGCGTTTGAGACTTTCAGGGGGGCAGTAGAAGACCCACAGAAAATTAGGGGGCGTTGAGATGGCACAGTGAGGGCGTGAAGCGAGGGCAGGTAAAAAATATACTCCAAAAAAGAAGAAAAAAAAAATGCTAATCACATACTAATAAAGCAAAGTAAACTTTAATATTGGTTCATTTTTGTTACTGTATGTATTGTATCATTTTTATCACATGTGCAAAAATTCACATACTTCGGTAGTTCGGGAAGTGGATGAAAATAGAACTGAAAGATTCCGTTACACTCAGATTTACATTAAATTGGATGAAATGAAAAATTTAATTTTTTTATTTGAATTAGATAAGATAAATATACCAAAATGCAATACTACTTTTGGACAAAGAAGCTCTGAATTTTTAGCTGTAAAATTATATAACAAACTCCCACTTAATATCAAAAAAAGTAATTCAATCAATAATTGCATTAAGTCCAGCAAAACTTGGCTTAAGGAATTACCAGAACAAGAACTCACTACTATTCTCAAAAAAACGTCATAGAAATTACTGGAAAGGCCCTACCCTAACCTTGAAGTTGAAATAAGAAGTCGCTGAAACCCCTTTGTGCAAAACCTGGTCCGCATCAGCACAGGATCTCCTAGTGAGGAGGACTATGAAAAAATTCTATAATATATATGTATTTTTAATATTTATACCGTACCTTGTAATATCAAAATTATCTAGAAACTAATAAAAAATAAAATAAAATAATTTATTTTTTTTAAATTTAAAAAAAAATAAAAAATTTAATTTTAAAAATTAAGATTTCACGTGAAATGATTCATATATAAATACAGGTGGTAAGTTAATAAAAGCCTGTTAAGGCGATATAACCAGACACAACTGAAGAACAGTCATTTTTGAAACGAATTCTAGACGTGTCGACTCTTTTCCACAATAAAACATAAATTGAATTTGAAAGATTGTTATTTTATTTACCATAGTAAGTCATTATACGAGGTGTGTTCAAAAGAAAAGGTGAATTTTGAATATTTTCGAAAAGTATTTATTTATTCATCAATATCCATTTTCTCCCCTTCCAAGTAATCCCCCTCAGATATAATGCACTTATGCCAGCGCTTCTTCCAATCCTCGAAGCACTTCTGGAATGCGCTTTTCGGTATGGCCATCAGCTCGTTCTTCGATTCTGAATTTATCTCATCAATTGTGGCTAAACACTTTCCTTTCATTGGTCTCTTCAGTTTCGGGAATAGGAAAAAGTCGCAGGGAGCCAAATCTGGTAAATACGGTGGTTGAGGCATGATTACGGTGTTGTTTTTGGCCAAATAATCACGAACAAGCATTGATGTGTGAGCTGGTGCATTATCGTGATGCAAAATCCATGATTCGTTTTTCCACAATTAAGATTGTTTGAGCCGTATTGCTTCAGGCAAACGTTGCATAACTTCCTTGTAGTATTCCTTATTAACCGTACGACCTGTTGACAAGAACTCATGATGCACCACGCCATTGTAATCGAAGAAAACAGTGAGCAAAACCTTCACATTTGATCGAACTTGGCGTGCTTTTTTCGGTCATGGCTCTTCTGGCCGCTTCCATTGGGAAGATTGGGCCTTGGTTTCGACGTCATAAACGTATACCCACGTTTCATCACCAGTTATGACCCTTTTGAGCAAAACTGGATCGCCGTTGACGTCATTCAACAACTCCTGAGCGATACTAATGCGACGTTGCTTTTGCTAAAAATTTAGCAATTTCGAAACAAACTTCGCTGCCACACGTTTCATGCCCAAAACATCTGAGAAAATTGCATGGCATGAGCCGATTGATATGCCAACATCCTCTGCAACTTCCCTAATAGTGATTCGACGATTTTCCAAAACCATTTTCTTCACTGTTTCGATGTTTTCTCATTGTCATTAACATCTTCTCGGCCTTCTGTAAAGCACTTGTACCACTTATAAACACTTTTTTGAGACAAAGTAGACTCGCCGAATGTCACAGTCAACATTTTAAGTGCGTTGGAGCACTTTATTTCATTTTTAACGCAAAATTTAATACATATTCTTTGATCCATTTTTTTCGTAAAAAATCGAAGAACACACAAAAACGTGACTAACCTTTCCAGTTGTCAAAAACAAACCACTAATCCAAAATGGCTGATAATGCTAACATATAATAAACATATGTGTACCAACATAACAAAAAAAAAATCGATAATCGAATGTACACAGCCTGAGGAAATTCAAAATTCACCTCTTTTGAACACACCTGATATGTGTTTTGATTTAATGATAATACCCGCTATCAAAAAAAATATTTTGTTTAGTTTTGCTATTTGGAAAACAACAAAATTTGTATTTTCATGCTTTTCCATTATGAATAAGGTACATAGAAAATTTTGTATCAAATAAATTGTGGTAGGTGCATAATAAACCTATATGTGTTTATTTTCCTTTTTATGTTTATGCACTTCCATTCCCGAGACACTTGACACCTTATTCAGTAAAAATGCTGGAATCGAGAATTAATCAATAATCGTCTGAACCACACTGCATACAACGTTGGTTGCGCGGGATTGTGGCGTAACAGTGGATCGAATGCGGTATCTCTGTCTTGTTCTAAAATCGCGCGTACGAGAGTACAGTCTTTTAACGAAATAGGTATTCCTGGTCACTGGATATATGGCCTTAATAAAAAATATGTTTGTAGCAATTGAGTTATTACAAGTTTTTATTAAATAATGCAATTTTTACAATCCTGCAAGAATTGACAGTATTATCTGTGCTTGTTCTAACTTCCTCAGTGTCTTCGGGGCATTCGGGAGTCAGCGAGTGAGCATACATACGTCGACAAGACTGAGCTCCGCAGCCCCCCTACCCACACTCTGCACCCGCATCGCCCTTGTCCCCGCGCGGCGTCCGCACTTTATTTCCGCGCCGGGTGTTATAAACGAATCACTTTATGTTTATCTTATTCCTGTCGAAGCGTGTTATATCTTTTACACACGTATCTGTCACGTAAGTAAAAACCATGTCGGAAGCAAAAAAGAAAAGACAGTAGTTTAATGTGGATAATATTAAATACGGATTTATTGAAAATCCCACAAATACATCATCGCCAATGTGCCTTATTTGTCAAAAAAACATTTACAACTGAAGCAATGAAGCCTTCTAGGCTTCATGATCATTTTAATGAAATACACACGGATAAGAAAGACAAAAATATGACCTATTTTCAAGACATGAAAAAGAAGTACGAAATTCAACCAACTATATCAAAACTTTTTCCATCAGCTTCTAAACAAGACGATAACTATATAACTATATAACGATATATCAAAACTTTTTCCATCAGCTTCTAAACAAGACGATAACGGACTTCGAGCTTCGTACAATATCTCATTGTTGATTGGTAAAACGAGCAAACCACATACTATTGGGGAAGATTTAATTTTAACAGCAGTAAAAGAAGTAATAACCACTGTGCTAGATAAACCAGCTGCAGATATTATCCGAAAAATTCCTTCGAGCAATAGTTCTGTGCAAAGACGGATTGATGAGATGACTGAAAACATTGAAGAATCATTGTGCTGATGATTGTCTGCAGACTTGTCAATTTTCAATTCAGCCGGGTGAGTCCACTTTACCAACCGATGAAGCATTGTTATTGTCATACGTGAGGTTCATCAAACATGAGAAAATATACAAAGAACTATTGTTTTCTACAAAGGGAGAAACTATATTTAATACACTGGAAAAGTTTTGTGACGAAAACGGAATTCCTTTTAATAATATTTTGTCAGTTGCTACGGATCACGGCATCACAAAGGCTTCATAGCGTGCTTAAAAAATAAAGTTCCTGACCTGCTTGCTGTGCATTGCGTAATTCATCGCCAGCATTTGGTTGCGAAAAATCTGTGCGAGTGAACGCCTCCATACATGACTGCAATATATTATCAGAGCAGTTAATAAAATCAGAAGTAACTCGTTGAATGACAGATTATTTTGTCAACTTTGCATTGCGCTGGATGTCAAAAAGTACTTGTTTGACTCGATTTTACAATCTGTTTGGGTCTACGATAGAGTTCCTAGGAAACAAAGACACAGAATTGCGCGACAACCTCATCTCATCAAAGAACGATATTACGTACTTAACAGACCTGTATAAATTGTTTAATAATGTCAACCTCCAACTTCAAGGCGACGACTCAAACTTGATTAAGACAAAAAATAGCATTGCTGCTTTTGTATCAAAACTGCTATTATACAAAAGAAATATCCGCAGACGGAAATTCAATAATTTACCAAATTTATCAGCAGTATCATTCATGAATGAACACTTACTTGTTTACTGTCAACAGTGATTTCAAGGGACGATTCCAGGATATTTTAAACATAACATACCAGACTGGGTTTTGGATCCTTTTTCAAATGTCAGCACAGCAGGATCATCCCAGTTAGTAGAAGAACTAATAAAAGTGACGACAAATGATTAATTAAAAATTAATTTTAAGAATGGCTAGCAAGAATTTTGGCTGCAGAAGCCGATTTCGCAACTGTATCCAGGATTATGGTCGATTGTTCAACGATTTCTGATAGCATTGCCATCGTCCTATTTAGCTGAAGGTGGATTTAGTGCTGTAGCAACGTTGGTAACTAAAAAGAGAAATTGACTCAATGTTACTGAAGGCGGCAACTTACGGTTGTTTTTAAGTAAAGTCGACCCTGATATTAACAAACTCCTTAAAATGCATCAAATTCAAATAATATATAAAGTATAACTTTGTGGTTATCCATTATAATCAAAAGAAACAATTATTTTAACCACTTTTATTTTTAACAGCGACCAGTTTCGTAACCGTTCCATCATCAGAGCAAAATATATACTAAACAATATTACCAAATTATGGCAGAGCATACATATTAGGTGTCACAGTGGGGGTGGGGGTGTAACTAGGGATTAGTAAAGAGTGGGGATAGAGATTGAGGGAGGAGTGAAAGGAAATATATATTAAAAATGGGGCTGGAAGACAGATTTTTTTATTGTTATTAGACTTATTATTATTAAGGGATTTCTTGATTTCCAAGGCTTCTAGATTATCTAAGCATTTACCTCTACTATTAATGTGAAGAATATTGATCCCTGGATTTTTTAACAAAACTATGATTTTTTGAAATAATATTATTAGTGAATTCAGAAAAATTATTATTTTTAAGACATCTTACATGTTCTTTGATTTTAATGTCGAAATTATGGCTTGTCTGATATAAAATGAGGAACAGTCAAAGGAATATAATATGTAATTATGTACGGTAAAGTTAATTCTTGTTTTGACATTACCTAAAAAACGAGGTTCGGGATATAAAGAAAGTAAAAATAAATTAATGAAAGTTCAGCTACGTTGCATTTTTACATTTTGTTATACTGTAAAAACAATACATATTGACGAGATGCTGACATTTTACAATGTGTCCTTCAATTAAAAGCAGTTAAATTATTAAATCGAACTTTAAAATAAATAAAAATATGTACTGGTATGTATTTAAGTCAGAGTGTCAAAATTGATTAAAAAAAAATTTAAATAGACTGGAGTTCCTTATTTCATACTTTTTCACGGTAGAAAGATTCAGATTAAACTCATCATGCCATTTCTTAATGCATTTGCTGATAACTCTAAAGCGACCAAAATACCTATGTAATAGAAAGAGAGGTTACAATGGAGCTCTCAGTGGCATGACCAAAATAATTCCCGCAATGCTTTGCGGTCCTTATTTATTGTTGATTTACCTACCACCAACTCATAATTAATTTTCTATTTATTTTAATAACTTATTGGAGCTTATAAACCTCATTGACGATAATATTAACCAACCCTAAATGAACAGAGAAAATAAAAAGGTAAAATAATCAGGTTCCCAGATGCGACTGATACCTTTTTATTTTCTGTGCTTTTTTCGGTTTCGTGATTCATTTATTAACCAACCCTAAATGAACAGAGAAAATAAAAAGGTAAAATAATCAGGTTCCCAGATGCGACTGATACCTTTTTATTTTCTGTGCTTTTTTCGGTTTCGTGATTCATTTATGATTGGTTAATATTGTCTTCTTCATAATTAATTAATAATACTATAATTCCTTCACCTTGAGGTGATTTTTCACAAAAACGGTGCTATACAAATCATTACATTATTATTATTATTATTCACTTTGTGGAGTCATTATTAATAAATTAATTAAAAATTACTTTATAATCACTACTTTATTAATATATACCTATCAACAAGTTTCGAAAGTGAAGCTTTCCTCAACAGGAATATACTTAGTATTTACTTTTAGTATTCTGTATATCCCTGATGAGGAAAGCTTCGCTTTGGAAACATGTTGATATATATATTAATAAAGTGGTAATTACAAAGTAAATTTAAATTCATTTACCAATTAATAAATGTAGATAACTGTCGTTCATAGATTGTGATACAAAGGAATAAGGAACTCCAGTCCATTTTTTATTAATGTTGACATCCTAACTTAAATTTCTGTTTTTTAATTTTTTTTTTTTAAAGTTTGTTTTCATGGTTAAAATAATTGTTAAAGTTTCAATTTTTTAAAGCCCACCAAAACGCACGAAATCTATGGCTTGTTGAGTGTGACGTCACACGAGCAGTCGGATTAGCGGTTCAATAGGCAGTAATCGATATTGTATGGGTTTCATACAAAACTTCGAGAACTTTATACTCAAATTTAACTGCTTTTAATTGAAGGAAACATTGTAGAATATCAGCGTCTCGTTACTATTGGAGGCGCATTGTACCAAAGTGCAAAAATACATTCATATCCGCAACTGATTAACAATTTATCAGCGTACAAAAAACGTCCATATCCAACTTTTTAAAACCTAAACTGAAACACTAGGGCACATGTTGGTAACAGAAATGCCTATTATGATACCGCCGCATATCTGATATATCGATACCGGGTCCACAGACATTAGCGTTCTGACCATTCCGAGATATTAAACGATATTTTGGTATTCATATCTATTGAATAATGATTTGGTACGTGATAATAATAATAATAATATTTTGATGATTTTTATAGCGCCATTTCGACGAAAATCACATAAAGGACACTATACAAATATTTTTTTTCCTAATGCTCTTTTTATTATTGAAATTTAGTACAATTTCATTCATTGCAATATTATACTTCTCTTTTAATCAATGCTTGTGTAGAGAAGCGGAGTGTACATATTGCATTAAGATGGTTATATATTTACACAGTAATGTTTTCTAAAGTGTCACAAGAAGATGCTTAAAATAATAATAATAATAATAAAATGGTTTACATGATTATATTACAGAGTTGGTGGTTTAATTAATAGAAAAAATGGAGTGCGTGGCGACAAATTTTCTTTTAGAAGTTAAAATCATAATATAATACACATAATGTACAATGTGACGTAGAATATTTAACATATAGCATAACGGTACTAGTGATATATTATGTTGTCTATCTTACCACTAACTATAGACAGTCTATCATATCGATAATAAGTACTGGCGTTACTGACCGTGCTCGATTCATTCGATATTCATCGTTATCTAATATTAATAAATCTTTGGTATCGCTGATATTTATATAAAAAATTATTCCTTCGGTGTCAACAATGAAAAAAAAACTATAAAAATAGCTAGAAATGACAAATTATTACGAAATTTTAAATCGTTATGTCCCAGACACCATTAGGTCTACAGAGACCATTTTGATTTCAAATTGTACGCAAATTTTGTCTTCTTCAAAAAGTATTAAATGATTTATCCCGAAAAATTTGTCATTCAGGATTCAAATCGACAAAAACGGAAGAAAGTTCGAAAAAATAAAATTTTTATCTCGATTACAAATCCGCAGGTTGTGGGTTCAAATCGCAGCGTATGCATGTAAATTTGATTTAATTAATCTGCGTCGTTTTACAATTAATTCGTTAAAAATAATATTTATATATAGTATATTTATGGTGCGTTCCAAAGTGAAAGATGCTTGAAATGGCTTTAGCCATATTTAGTGCTTAGATCTGAATAGCCCGATATTTCCCCACCTTCCTCTTCCCCATCGCCTTCCCCTCCCCATACCTTACCCTTTCAACATACCCCAATAAGGTATGTCATAGTCCCATTGGCTTCGGACAGTTGGGACAGTTGGGACCAACATGAAAAAACCCTTAACAACACCCACGATGAATAACATAATACCGATAGACTAATATATCAATATTAGGTAATATCACAAAAGAACAGGTGTGATACAAAACTATTCCATCCTCGAACTTTCTCAGCACGTGGCTAGAATTTTTTGGATGCGATTTTAACCTTTAATGCTTTGAATTATGTATGAAAGGCTTCGCTTACGTTAATAGCCTCCATCAGTTTTCTACGCATGCGTCAGTTTTGACGCATGCGCAGCATCTGCGGACTTGACAAACAGTGACAGCAGTAGACAGGATTTGAATAAATTGAATAAAATTGACGTAACTTTAATGGCTGGAAATAAAAATAAATATATTATGCATTGTAAGAAATAACAGGTTTGAGGTATCATTAGAAATCCTCCGCTTCCAGAAAAACTGAAGAAATAATCACCAAAGTGCCAATGGCATTGTGTTGTGCAAGGATTAGATTATTACGTAGACAAATTCGTTAAAATTGGTATGAATTTTCAAACAAAAACTCTCCAGTAGTCGCAATAAACAAACATAATGATTTTACGTGCAAAATGTACAAATGAACTATAAACAGCGAAATTATAAGCCGTAAGCAATATTAAGAGCGGAAAAAAACTTATCTAGTTATAGTTGGGCTCAAAAACGGCATGTGTGACGTCAGAAGCAGTGGTACCAACAGAACATGGTGTTTTGGTGGTACAGTTTTTAGTTCACTTTTATATAACGATTTATAAAATCTATATATAATTATATACAATAAAAGTTATATATTCAGAATCGGTGTTTGCTGATCTATACAAATATATATTTTTAAAGCCATTATATTTTTCACTGGAGTTCCTTATTTCAAAGGAATAAATCAGAATAATGAATTATTTTAGAAATTGCATCATGTAATGTAAAGCTAGATTTGATATAGGAGTTGATGGAAGAACACTGTGGGTCTAGTCATACTAGACATAGAACTGGAAAGGGTTCATTGCTAGGCAAATGTGTTACCTGATGAAACTGCACCTGAGCCCCCCTGGCAGAGCACAGTACAGGGTCGGGTCTGCGGGCGGGCTGCCAGGCCAGCAGGGGAAGTGCCTCGGGGGGCCCGCGCAGCGGAGCCCCCGCGCCCACGCCGCCCCTCGCCCCACCTGGGCCCCCCACGCATACCACAGCCACGCGTGTCAGGGTAGCCAGCGCCAGCACCAGGCCCCAGCCCCCCGGAGCATTGGCCAGGGGGGACACTGCGCACACCTGTAAATAAATTATTATACACACTAAATATTATCTATATTTTATGCACAAGTCACTACTCATAATGCCAGAAGACCGACTTCCATATAAAATACTGGCGGCAATTCCTGAGGGAAGACTTCTCAAACAAAGGTGGGAAAGCAGCTTTAGAGGCTGTGCGAGAAGTGGCTGGGCTTGACTGAATTAACCCAGGACAGAGATCTGAGGCGTCTGGTCCAAGCAATGATGAGATGGCAATCTCTGTTCAGATTAGGTGGTTTCTTTTGACCGACAGAACAATATCATGTACCATTTAATGTTGTTAAACTGTTGACTGAATTTAATTATTAATAACAAACTTAACATAAATGATAAAATAATTATTAATTGATAAACTAAAGTTCTTTAAAACTTAAGACAAGATTTTTGTGCATAGTGCAAAGGGTAACAATTATTATTTTTATAAACAATAATTATTAATCTAAAACACTCATCCAAATTGAAAAACCTTCCGAGCAAAGATAAATGTCGCCGGCAGGACTCGAACCCGCACCCTTCTAATGTCCGGTTAGATGCTCTACCGTTGAGCTACGTCGGCTTATCGCAAACCCGCCAAGTTAATTAGAAGTTAGAGCATCTGACCGGACATTAGAAGGGTGCGGGTTCGAGTCCTGCCGGCGACATTTATCTTTGCTCGGAAGGTTTTTTCAATTTGGATGAGTGTTTTAGATTAATAATTATTGTTTATAAAAATGATAAAATAATTAGTTTTTCTACCAAATCCCAATATTATAGTTAATCGTGCAAATAATATTGGTGATAGTTCGACTAAATCCAGCACACATGACTGTAATACAAATTTCGAATGAAGACACTAGAATGATCATAAAATCATATGAACTCGTCTTCTTCTGGTTTGGACAATATTTCAAATTTTGCCTTAAGAAAACTTACACCGGAAATCATATCACTCCCCTAACGTATCTTATTAACTTGAGCAACCTAAAGATCAATTCCCCGGTAAACTTAAGCACGGAATCATAACACTAATGCATAAAGAAGGCTCAAGTATGACATAACTATCGTCCAATTACACTACTAAATTCATTGTCTAAAGTCATTGAAAAAGCTATCAACAATGGACTAGCAGAATTCCTTGAAAATAATAATACATAGTAATAAAATTTTCGTAACGAGTTTTCATGACTATATTAATAAAAATAACAAACCTCTCCTCTAGCCCCTGAGAACAAGCAAGACACCTTGGTACCCCTCACGCCCAGTATCCGGGTGAAGCGCAGCAGCCACACAGAGCCCCCGGTGTCAGCCACCACGGCCGAGGCGGCGACCCCGCCCGTGGGGGGCCCCCAGCTCACCGCCAGTACCCCCCAGGGGCCCCCGCCGCACGCCTCCACCAACCGGAGCACACTGCCTTCCGTTGACTCGTACATGACCACTATCCCGCGGGCAAAGCCTGGAGTAAATAACATTAACCATCAGTTTTCAAACCCTGTTTCTATTCATCCCATGTTTCGAACTTGCGAATGACTCTGAACCCTTTAAAAACAGTTAAGAAGCAATCAAAGACCATCTGTCTTCGATCTAAGTAAGTGTGTGCCTACAAACTATCTTTTGCAGACTTCGGGAGAGAGTTTTAAGAGTTAAATTACATTAGAATCTAGTTAGGATCAATAAAACTGCTAGGCTGTCCAAAACGTGGCCAACTCAAAATACTTACTTCATAATACATTCTACTCATGATTAAAACTTATTTGGGAACATAATATCCTGGTTCTGTTTTCAATATAGTTTAGTGAAGTCACAGCAGCCTGGTACCTGGAGAGTGCTGATAGCAACACCAGAGGCGGTCATTGCAATGCCTCCTTTAACTCAATACACAGCAATCTAGCGCCATCCTCGATGTAGACTAATAATGTGACAGCGGCTCGCTCCCTGTGTTGTTGAAGCATCAGCGCAGGGCCTGGATGGCAAAGGGCATCACTAGGCAGTGGGAGGTGCCCGGCCACTGCACTCCCTATGACCCTAAAATAACTTACCAGCCAGCAATCTGGTGCCGTCCTCGTTGTAGTCTAGCGACGTGACAGCGGCCTGGTCCCTGTGTTGCTGACAGCACCAGCGCAGCGCCTGGGCGGCGAAGGCCATCACCAGGCCGTGGGAGGTGCCGATAGCCACACGCTCGCCATAGGCCGCCACCGCACTGCCCGTCCCTGCCCCGATGCGTTCCTGAAATATTGATGATGGTTCAAGCTATTGCATTGTAAAACCATATTAAGACATCCACTAATCTATACATTCTGAAAGAGCCACGTGAAAAGTTCACGGTCACTGACAAAATGAAAAGCAGGAAAGCAGAGGAAGGTCATCGATGCATTGGACTGATCCCAGGTATCTGGGACGTCGGTGTCCACGGCCTCCCATATAATTGGAATGGGGGTCACGATCCTCAGCAATAGGGCAATGACTCAAGGAGGAGAAAACCATATCCTAACCTACACAAGCCTAACCATAATACAAAGAAATCTGTTAAATGGGGCCCTGCAAATATAAAATTAATGTAACAAAAATAATAGTGAATTTCATAAAATAAATACAGGGTGTCGGAGGTTAATTGAATAGCTGCCAATAAACATTGGTAACAGCTGACTTAGGAAAACTTACTAAATGTATGAAGATTAGATTTGTTTACAAGTACACCTGGCACCTGGCACCTGGCACCTGGCACCTGGCACCTGGAACCTGGCACCTGGCACCTGGCACCTGGCACCTGGCACCTGGCACCTGGCACCTGGCACCTGGCACCTGGCACCTGGAACCTGGCACCTGGCACCTGGCACCTGGCACCTGGCACCTGGCACCTGGCACCTGGCACCTGGCACCTGGCACCTGGCACCTGGCACCTGGCACCTGGCACCTGGCACCTGGCACCTGGCACCTGGCACCTGGCACCTGGCACCTGGCACCTGGCACCTGGCACCTGCACCTGGCACCTGGCACCTGGCACCTGGCACCTGGCACCTGGCACCTGGCATATTTACATTAAAATTTTTGCATATTCCTAACATTATTTTGTAATAAACACTCACATTTCAAAGTGTTACTTGTTTCATTTGCAGAAATAGATGATTATACATTTAGAAAACGATTTATTATCAGCATTTTCAAAGATTAAATCTGTTTTCATTTATTTATTTAATAGCAAAGGTAAAAATATACCATAAACAATAATTACATGTCACAGTTAACTACAAGCATAATAATATAGCACAAATAATTTATAATGTAACTATTAAATGTAGGATTGGGTCGTACAATGACATCAGAGAGTATATAAAGAATAAAAGTTCATGAAGGACATAAAGGTAAAAGATATGCGTACATATAAAACATATAGTAGACTTAAATTATATTTAATCATTGAAGAAGATAATATTAACACATCCCAAATTTAAATCCCATATTATTTACAATGAGGTTTACAAACTTCAATAAGTTATAAAAAATAAATTGAATATTAAATTATATTGATTGAAAAGATATAATAAGTTAAATATATCCGCTACATCTGCGTATCTATTACTAACTTCATGTAATCTAGGTACAAGCGAGTGTTTGTAATGCTCAGTCCTGGTGTTGTTACATTTAAACAGGATTTTGAAATGAGTTGCTCTTGTAGGTATATGAAATTGAATGAAGTTGATTAAATCAGGGCTATCTATACTATTATTCATTGTATCATTTTCGATTAAATTTATTTACTTTTTAGAAGATGCTATTAACATAGACATTTTCACTATGCCTATCTTGTTACGAAACAGGTGTAAGGTACCAACAGCTGCTGTGAACTTCAAACATAATATGAAACATCAACTACTGACTGAGTGTCCAACTCACGAGGTTTTCGACCACCTCAAATGATTACATTTATATTCATATACAAGAGAGACTTATACAAGAGAACATAGTTAGATATATATTACATACGGAAGCTGTTATGATTTGCTGTGAAATCCCTTGAAGGAATACATATTTCAGTAGAGATCCTCCTGTTGAAGATGTTTCCAGGGTGTTTTTCCTCAGTGTAGGAGACGGAGACGGAGAAGGGGTAGGCAGAGAGGAGGGACCATCCTCCAGAGTGGCGGTCTCCCATTCCTCGGGAAGACCCTCATCTAGAGCCAGAACACTTTCCAAGGATGGCAGCTCATTTACTGCCGGTATACCATACTCCTCGTCATTCAACTAGAAAGCAACAGAATAATACACTACAACTACGGATTCATTATTATTAAATCTTTTTTTTAATTCTACAGCATGATCCTGCCGCTTATAGCTCCATTATATCAACCGTTTCTGTTGCATCGCGTCATTTCTGAGAAAAATGGAGATACAAGTTACAACGGAGCCATCGGCGATGTGCCTTTAAAGTTTAAATTATCCTAAAACACGAAAAATTGAACTTACCTCTTCAATATCATAAGGCTGAAAGCTGTCGATGGAGCCGACGTCTGAATCTACTAAAGATTGTTTGGACGGCGCCTTCAACAAATCCATATTTAAATAATCCACACTTATTTGCACAATCTACTTAGGAAAGATAATTACACCCCCTAAAACCATTTTGACGTTTGGAGATAATTTGACATTAGATTCAATGTTACCATTAAAATAAATCCAAATAAAATATTTTTCCTTAAAAACCTAAAACTATATATTGATTTTGATATCTATGCCCCCTGTCTATGCCCTTCTACACGAGCGGGCCACCCGATACTAAAAAGGCCATGGCGTAGAACGGTTCGACCATCCGGTCGTCCTTTCCTAAAGTTGGTAGGCTTGATTTCAGGAAAGGACCTTTCGACGCCATGGCTTTTTTAATATTCCGTTTTTTTTAGTAAGCCGCGTCTCCTGCGAACTTTTTTCCGAAACATTACATAAAAACATTTGTTTTCGTACACATTCAATATATGTCAATGAATTTAAAAATAATAATAAATGTGTTGTGTGAACCACTGTAGTACAGTCAATGAATGTGTTTATCACGATGATTAAATATGCATAAGCGCAACGTTCTTAATATGCACAAAATTAATGAAAAACTATTTACAAGCCTTTCTCATACTAATAAAGTTGGTTGTTTACCGGTGAAAATATAATAAAAACAGTAATTATTGAATGAAACACTTGTATATATTGATTAACTTGACGGGTTTGCGATAAACCGACGTAGCTCAACGGTAGAGCATCTGACCGGACATCAGAAGGGTGCAGGTTCGAGTCCTGTCGGCGACATTTATCTTTGCTCGGAAAGGTTTTTTTCAATTTGGATGAGTGTTTCAGGTTAATAATTATTGTTTTTAAAAATAAAAACTATTTCAGTTACCGAAGAAGCAAAATCACATATTTTAATTCATTTAAAGTTTTAAGTTTTTGTGTGGCGTTTAGGTTATTTTTTTTAATTAAAAATTAAAAACCTATTTTATTTCTAATTAAAAGATTGTATTATATGTAAAGTAGGTTTTAGATTCTTCGTTTTTTAATAATAATAAAAACTAACCAGAAAAGGACGTGCTTATATGCATATTTACTTCACGATATTCACTTTTAAAAGTTGTTAATATGAGGGCTGTAGTCCTATTAGAAATAGCAGACATAATAAGGGAATACATAACAGCTAAATAAATTATTATTATTACTGATACATAAGCGAACTTCTTATAATAATATATTATAATTACGCTTAGTTCAAATAGCCTAAAAAACCTGTCCGATTTATGAAGAAGTACTATCGGACGGGAGGCATAGATAGATCCACACCCTGCAACGATTTAAAAAAATAAACAAAGCCTTCCCCCCTTCCCTCTTCACCCGTGAGAGAAATGTTTTCCATTGATTCCGGAAGACGAAAACATTCTATATGCACACAAAAATGTGTATGGTAACGCCCCTTTGTTTTATTTTTTGTGTAAATGTTTTCAAAAAACAGTTGCAGGAGACGCGGCTGTAGCCACCCGCTCGTGTGGAAGCCACATAAAACCAATATAAAAATCCTTCCACACGACTGGTTTGCCCGATACTAATAAAAAGACTTTTCGACGCCATGGCTTTTTTAGTATCGGGCGGTGAATGGTATATCTATAGTGCCTTCCAGACGAGCGGGTAGCCCAGTGGTTTTGCCAATAATGGGCAAAACGAACCGCATACTGGCAAATTTCTGGCCCAGAAGAGACATGGCCATAGGAAAGGAGAACAGAAAAGGGTACAATCACAATTTTTTTTTACCAAAAATTAAAGAAAAAAATTACAAACTAGAATATTCAAACGATTTTTTTACGATAGGAATAGGGTACATGCAGTATATGTAATATAGTGTTTTCAATGCATTTAATATATGTTAAAAAAAATAACTCATCTCGAACATCGTACTTAAAAACCTCAAAAAAATGTATTAAATTAATTAATTCACCTTTAAAGTTGTATGAAAATTCAAATATCGATAACGAGACATGATTGTCTAGCGAAATTTGACGTCACAACGCGCTCACGAGTCCAACGTCAAGTAGTTTTTGTTGACAGTTGGTGGTTTGAGTAAGTTTGATAAGGCCATAATCATTTAGTTACGCATCCTAAACCCATTTGTTTGTATATAATATATATTTTAAATACATACTATCATGACAGACAGTGGTTTTCTACAAGGGCAGTCTGATAATTTGCCAAAAATCGACGCGATTATGATGGCAGTTTTCTTTTCGCAAATTGATTTTTTTAGTGCTGAAATGCGAGGCGTTAAAGTTTTACGGTAAGTAAATCATTATTTGATGAGTATGCAATGTTTCATGATGTATATTGGATTTTAAAACTATACTTTTTATTAAAGTAATACGTTTTATATCTTATGCTAAATAAATCTAAAGTATTTACTTTTTTGACAGTTGTAAAACCTAACCACAATATGTTTGAAACTGACTTTCAGTATAGTATAATATTTAGGTCTGTGAAATAGTACAAATAAATATTGTGCCTTATAATGATGAATGTAATTATAATTTGTAGATCCTGCAGATAGAGTTACGGAGACAGTGCCATCGGTTACGTCCAAGTAAAACGTATTGGTGCCATTTGCACTGTGAAGGCCCTGGTTACTCCGGAGCACAGAGTCCGTACGAAGGCATATTCAGTAATTTTGGTATGCAACGAAGCAGAAGAAGTAATCGAGTCCTGCAAATGTGAAGATTGTCCGGCATCACAAGGTTGGTGAAAGAGAAGAGCCTTGTATTGTTGTTTGTTAAATAATTTGTGTCCCTCTTTTCAACATTACACTACTGCTATGATACTAATTATTGTTATTGTTTTAGGCGGTTGCAAACATGTGGTAACTTTATTATCGTGGTTGCACCGAAAAAGCGAAGACCCTCCAAAAACGTCCAGTCAGTGTTACTGGAAGCGGTCTAAGATGGCTGCTATAGGAACCACAATGAAGTTTATAAAGGCGAGCGATTTAGGGAAAGCTGCTCCTGCTGCTCTGCCGCAGAGCGATGGATCTTTTTAAAAATCAGTAATAGACAGCAGCATCGAGCTTGGTGTACGAGAAACATAGTTTACCAGACCATCTGGTGTACATGAAATTATATATTTCAGTGTATTGCATCCTTTATACTCTGACCAACACATGGATTGGTGAATCGGAATTGAGGGCTTTCCTATTTGTATTTCTAGAGAGTCTATTATGGACTGAACATTCCCATACCTAGCCCTGAAGGATATTGGTAGCTGATCTCTTATTTTGGGTGTGGTTGGGCAAATTATGAATTCCTGAAATAAAGTCGCTAACATTTTGATAGTCCTGGAGAAAATCCGTGTTTCAGAGGAAGGCGACAAACCAAAGTGAAGCGCAAGAATAGCAAATGAATCATCTAACCTTATTTTTTTAAGCGCAATTAATACATTAATTGTTTCTGTAGGAGCCTTGGCAACTACAATAGAAATGATGTGGTACATTTCCTTAGGGATTCCTAAACAGAGTCTAGGCTCTCTCTGTATGACAGGCATGAAAGATTTTCTTATGGTCAGATTTACAAGTCCAGTATCAATCTCGGAGCCATCAAAAATGTTACTTTCCGAGTCTAATGCAGAGGGAGTATAGTCTGAATCATTGTCCTCGGAACTAGTGGACATAATATCTATATTATTATGAGTAGGCCCACAGTAGCCACTTTTGGCAGAAACAGGCTTTGTGGGTGAGAATTTCAATGGTGATCAAGCCGTGTTTGTCATTGTTGGCACGGTTGAAGTAGATTTGCTTCTGTAGGTAACACGACAGCGAATATATGCTTGTACCGCCTTATCAACCATTTTACAATTGCAATCAGCAGCTTCTGGAAGGTTGAGAATGGTTGTTGAAGTGGAGGGCTCCGAAAGAAGATTAACTGCTGTAGATGTTGAGGGCTCTGGGTCCGATGTTCCGTTCCTCATGAGCTCCCCCATTATCATTGCGTCTTTTGTTAACTCGGCACGCAATCTTTTTTGTCCAGTTTGCCTTAGGCATGGTAAAACTTTTTTTGACAGGCAAAAATATGTGGGATCACATTTTTTTAATCTCTTTTTGCATCCTGTCATTTGGACTTACACATAATTTCCTAAATCCTTTTGGAGCTGTAAAAACAAAACAACAAAATTACTTATTTATTGTGAATTACAGTCATAGTTACCAAAAACATTTTACATGGAAGAAAATGACACTATTAAAATAATAACTTATATAAAATTACATACGTATAGGTGCAAAATATTGTTTTTAAATTTAACTATCTTTTGTACTGTAAAACGATTGTTAGAGATTTCTTAACATATAACCTGAAATGACATTATGTATATGTTGAAACATAATATTGTAAAACTATGTAGTCTAATTCGTACACAATATAAATCCACTACACCCATCAGGATATGAATAAGGCTTTCCTTTAAAAATATATTTTTGGGTAAAAATTTTAAAATCACTTTGAAATTTTCTACAAGGCTTAACGTTGTTAAAAATACTACAATTAGTCTCAATTCCTGACAGATTTTTGTTTAAGAATATACATTTCACATAAATGAATTTAGCTATTTACATAGAAATGATCTTCATCGCAAAAATAATGAGATTTAGCAGAAAGGACACCATTTTTTTAAATGCACCTTTTCATCGCGTGACACCACTTTTTAAGCATAATGACATCATTTGGGACATTTATAAATAGTTTGTTTGGTGTCAAAGATGTTTTTTTTTGTACACTTTGGTAGTATACAGTATTTATATACGGTATTTACGGACATTTTCTTCTAAAAACAAACGATCAACTGAAGACTGATTACTGGATTACACTAGCGCGACTATGGCAGCTGTCAAGATATGCGCAGTGACGTCGAAAGTCAAAACCGTGCGAAAGAAGGCGTTTTGGCTCTAATTTGAAATGTGAATATTCAAAACGTTGTTGAAGGACTATTCCTATCGTAAAAAAAAAATCGTTTGTATATTCCAGTTTGTAATTTTTTTCTTTAATTTTTGGTAAAAAAAAAATTGTGATTGTACCCTATTGTAGCTGTCAAGTGTCAGCGCGAAGTTTTTGTTTTAGTGGTGAACACGGAGGTGTTCGCGTAAGGTTCGTACACTCTCGCCGAAGTTTGTACGATTACTGACAGATGTAGTAGAGGAGAGTCATTCCGGCCGGACCGACTCCGATTAGTCCGACTCCGATGGGTCCGACTCCGGTGAGTCCGACTCCCGTGAATCCGACTCCGAAGGCGGTGGACTCGGTCCGAGTTCGCAAGCTCGGGGCTCACTCAAGATCCGACTAATGTTTTGGATTGGATCCAGAAAAGAAAAATGACCTTATTCAATAGTGTAATATGTACGCTTTTTCCATCCGGAATCATCGTCACCACAGAGCAGTCAGAGCCATACACGAAAAGCGACCTTATGCAATAGTGCAATGTGTACAATTTTTCTATGCGGAATCGTCGTCACCACAGAGTAGTCGGAGCTATAAACGAAAAGTGACTGTATTCAAAGGTACATATGCACGATTTTTGCTTCCGGAATCAGAGACAACAGAAACGGCGGCACGATGATTCCTGTGGTTCCACCGGACTCAGCGGAACCGCGGCCCGTCGGAGCCATATACGAAAAGCGACCTTATGCAATAGTGCAATATGTACAATTTTTCCATCCGGAATCGTCGTCACCACAGAGTAGGCGGAGCTGTAAACGAAAAGCGACTCTATTCAAAAGCACATATGAACGATTTTTGCTTCCGGAACGGCAGAACGATGATTCCTGTGGCTCTACCGGACCCATCGGAACCGCCGGAACGGCAGCACGATGATTCCTGTGGCTCTATCGCAGTGCTCCGCAACCGGTGTTCCGTGGCACACTGGTGTGCCGTGAGCCGATTACAGGTGTGCCGCGGTCAAATACAATGTATTTAAAATTGTACAATTTTTCATCATGTATTTAATACTCAATGACAAATTATTTTTCAAAATATTGTTCTATTAGATGTTTTCTGGATTTACGTTAAAAAAGAATATTCTCGCATTTCCGACAATGCAATCTTAACACTACTTCCATTTTCGACGACATATTAATTTGAGCAAAATTTTTCAACTCTTGTATTAATTAAAAATGATAAGCGGTAATGCTTTAAAGGTCTTGACCAAGAACTTTTGGTTGCGGCAAATCGAACCGAATATAAAACTTTTGTGTTCATTGAAACAAGCGCAGACTGCGTAAAAAAATATGTTATAGTTTTATGTATGAATACTTTTCAAATAAAAAAACAAAAATTTATTGTAAAATTTGTGTATCAATTTAATACCTATATATTTTAGCTTTTGGTGTGCCGCCAAAATTCTAGGAAGAATTTTGGTGTGCCGTAGATGAGAAAAGGTTGCGGAGCACTGCTCTATCGGACCCGTCGGAACCGCGGACCCGTCGGAAACGCCGGAACCGTCGGACCGAGTCCGGGGAGCCGAATCCATTCGGCTGAACTCGGAACCGGAATCGAGTTCGTAAAATAAGCGGAAGGACCCACTTCTAAGATGTAGTAACTAGGAGTGAGCCATTGGACGTACGCTGGCGGCTATGTTCATATGACCACTGGTGAAATCTGCAGTCTGGCGGCAAAACCCAATTTCGGTTAGGCCACCCAGCAGTTAGGCCACCCGCTCGTCTGGAAGCCACTTATGATCGGGCGTATCGGGCAAACCAGTCGTGTGGCCCGGGTCATAAAAATGATTTATATTTTTACACTTTGGCAACTATGTGTTGACAGTTGTTTTGAGGTTATCTTTCTATTTCGGCTTCTTCATTCTATCTGATCTATCACAGTTTTTAATCGGACTGTTTAATTCCAAAAGGTATATTATTGCATGGTATTCGATT
Organism: Halesus radiatus; assembly: GCA_022606495.2. Classification (NCBI taxonomy): domain Eukaryota; kingdom Metazoa; phylum Arthropoda; class Insecta; order Trichoptera; family Limnephilidae; genus Halesus; species Halesus radiatus. The sequence goes on from JAHDVE020009083.1 coordinate 82,860, forward strand.
GTTCCATAAATTTCATCCAGGTAATATATTTTTAAGATGTGTTTTATATTATTTCCAGCTCAATATGCAGGCCGTTCTGAGGCGGTTGGTATGCCAAATACCTAAAGTACCCGGATATCCAGTCGGCTCTAAGAACATTTCGTTCAGCTCGATAATGACGTCTAGTAACCAGGGGCTTGACATTACATCCAAAAGATTATTTGGTATACTTAGTAGCACTATTTCAAGTGCACTCGGCCAACCCAGCTCATTACTGAAACCTTTTGTACCGTTAATGAATCAGCTCGCCGGCTTCAAGGTAAAGGCAGTTCTGAAGAGAAGGTGCAAAGATTGTTACTTCGTGACCCGCCACGAGCGGATGTACGTAATTTGTCCCACACACGGCCGCCACAAGCAGATGGCGATGGTTGAGAAACCCCACAACACCTGGATACTGACACACGCTACCCAGGGAAAGAAGAGACCGTGGTAGTCTAAAGTTGGTTCGGAAATTTCCCTAACTTACACAATGAGAAGTCTGATAGTTTAACTCGTTCTGCCACCGGCCCTGATCTGGGCCATTCAGTTTAGTTTGTTTACGCCCTATGTGAACCTGATAAATGAATTATTATGAACAGTCAAACTTGATTATAACGAGCATGATAGCACCTGATTATAAATTTTCTCCTTATAGCCATTACTCGTAATGTCAGATATAGTTGTTTTGAAACTTATCTACCTAACAACTCTACTAACAATATATTTCCCCAATGTATAATCTCTTCTAAATATTGCTTATAGCAAAATACACTTTTATTGACAACATTTATAATCAATGGTTGTTTTAGAGATTTTGCTTTTGTTTCTCAATGTCCCCCTCAAAACACTCCCAACATTATAACTCAAATCATGTGGTTCCAGGCTTTCAAAAAATTCACTTAATCGTCCATCATATCATCAGCTTGCGTGTATTGTTTCAGTTTTAAAATCTCACCTGTCATAAATCACTAGCTTGCAGGATTGTTATTAGTTTTGGTTATAAAATCTCACTTGTCATAGATCACTAGCTTGCAGGATTGTTTTTAGTTTTGGTTATAAAATCTCACTTGTCATAGATCACTAGCTTGCAGGATTGTTTTTAGTTTTGGTTATAAAATCTCACTTGTCATAGATCACTAGCTTGCAGGATTGTTATTAGTTTTGGTTATAAGATGTCACTTGTCAGATCACTAGCTTGCAGGATTGTTATTAGTTTTGGTTATAAAATCTCACTCGTCATAAATCACTAGCTTGCAGGATTGTTATTAGTTTTGGTTATAAAATGTCACTAGCTTGCAGGATTGTTATTTGTTTTGATTGTAAAATCTCACCTGTCATAAACCAGTGATGCATAACCAATAATTTCCTACGGCCAACTACTTTGCTATAGAATGTTTTTTCACTAATTCTTGAAAACCTTTGGCTGAGCACAGTTTTTTTAATAAAGTTTTTGTTAATCCACACTGCACGTTCTAAATGAAACAAAATTTGAAAAATTGGTTTGCACCCCACCAAATTCAACCCCCACACCCCCCCAAAACCTAAAAATCCACTGTAGGTACTCTGCGCCCCTTGTTTTTTAAAATAGATAAAGCAGCCCTTCTACTAAAAATGTTGTGCATCACTCTCGTCAACTTACCTCATGTAGGCACTAGTATTGGTTCTTCAAACAAAATTGACAATGAGTAAAATGGGAACAAAATTGCAAAGTTCAATTTTTCTATGACTTAGATTTTATATACGCGTTTACATGATGCCCGTTAGTACTGGGAAGCAATGTTTCACAGAGGAGACAACTTAAGTGGTGTCATAAATATTAATCTGTCCCTAATGAATTTAAGGAAATGTCTGCACACCGCCGCGCTGTAACTGCGTTTTTTCTGCATATGAATTATATATAATTATAAATTGTGTTGACAAAATTATTTGTACGTTATTTGAATGAAGCGACCTCGTTATAACAGCAAACGATTGTATGAAGCCAAAATATCCTTGCATAATTGTTCATTAGAGCCGTGAACTCACTAATGCCATGATCGTTATAACCAACTTCGACTACTGAAAAATTGAAATTTGTAATCCAAAAGTATCCAATACTAGAGTTTTTAAACATTATTTTTGAAGAAAAACTTAGAAGTTTGCTACTGGAAGGGCTGGTTGTTTCACAGATTTTGAAGCGCTCATCAAAATTTTAAAGTTAATATTCAAGTTCTGTGAAAATTCTAGCCAAGTTCTGTTATTATTGCGTTATAGGCCAGTTGATTCACAGTGCTTGAATAAAACTTTCACAAAACTTGAGTATTAACTTTAAAATTGTGATGAATCCTTCAGATTCTGTGAAACAACCCGCCGTGTGTAATTTTAAAGCAGGTACCATACAACCGGCATATTATTCTGCCTTGTTACTGTAATCGTTGAATCGTTCAGACTGTTTCTACATTGAAAGTATTATAATTTCTAAAGTTGCTCATTTGTAATCTTACCCACCAGCATGCATTCGCAATGAATCTGTAATGTTATAAAGTTGCTCATTTGTAATCTTACCCACCAGCATTCGCAATGAATCTGTAATGTTATAAATATTTTTTGTAAAAATCCATCGGACTCCTTACTGTGAAAGTTCTCTACATACATTGTTATTGGTTTTTGTAAAGAATACAATGATTTTAGTTTGTATGTTTAGTTGATATGTATTAGTTTAGGATTTATATATATTATGTAATGCTGTTTTAATATAATAAAGATCATAATATGCTTGTAATTTAAACCTTGTCTTTTTTAGGCCTTTTTTCGCCAGTAAAACTGTGCTTCACCTTCATGTGTAGGTCATTAAATATAAATTTCATTGGAAAACCATGTAGGACTATTGAAATTTTTGATTTAAAAAAGAATTGTACATATGGAGCCTCTTTGTCCGCTGGTTATTATGCCGAATTACACTTATTATGCAATTTCCCCTTACATTATTTTAACCTCAAACTTTTCATTAATTTTCCATTCATAATCTCTGATAATAAGGAACTCCAGTGAAATATATATAATGGCTTTAAAAATATGTTGAATGGGATTTATTTGACGACAAAGTTAGAACCTTTGCCTCTGAAAGAGCCTACAAGAAACGTGAAATTATTAACAAAAAACTAAATATCCTAAATCTTACACCACAAACAGATAATAATGAACCAATAAAATGTACCCATCAATTCTTCGATCGGGTACAGAACCTGTCATCTGTACAGTTTCAACCGAACGAGATGGCTTTGTTAACAAAAGGCCTCAAATATAACTTACAATATAATAAAAATAACTTTAACAGTGCAGTGGAAAACGTTGCTGTGGACATCGAGACCGCGCTATTTAATAAACCTGGAACACCACAATACAAAAGTGCCGAAACAATAAAAAAACTTATTCCTAAACTTAAAGCCAGTTCCAAAAGGGAAACATCCACTATGAAAAGCATTCGGAAAAAATTAAATAATGACCAACTAATCCTAACAAAGGCAGACAAAGGCAACACCGTCATTATAATGAATAAAATTGATTATAACTCTAAAGTGCAAGATTTTATTCAAAGTGACAAATTTGACATTCTACTAAGAGACCCTACTATTAAATTCCTCGATAACATTAAAAGTGCAATAAAAACATGTAAATCCCCAGTCTTCCAAGACAAATCATACCAACAAGTTAAATTCTTAACAAAAAATCCGAAAGCCCCTAAATTATATGGTTTCTTAAAAATACATAAAACTGACAACCCAATCCGGCCGGTCGTGTCAAGTTGCAATTCCCCGAACTTCAAAATAGCATCACACATCACTAATATATTTAATAATTCTAAAGTCTTTTCCCCCAAACATACCATTAAGAATTCCTTTACCCTGATTGATGACCTAAAAAACTTACATATTCCTAAGAGTGCAAAATTAGTTTCATTCAATGTCGTTAACCTCTTTCCTAATATCCCCATAGCAGAAAGCAAAAACATATTGTATAAATTATTGCAAAATTCCATAGTACCTAAAAATTCCGCTAATCTGTCTCACCTTTTTAACATTTGTTTAAATCAAAACTATTTTTAATTCAATCATGTGTTTTATCAACAAAAAGAAGGGTTAGCTATGGGTGCCCCCACGTCTCCCCTTATTGCTGATATATTTATGGACTACTTAGAGAATAATATTTTAAGCTGGAAATCTCCCCTACTAAATAATGTGCTTTTATGGAAGAGGTATGTCGACGATATTTTATGTATCCGGACAGGTACGGAGCGCCAACTTAACTACTTCCTCCTACTAATAAACTCCTTCCATAAGCAAATTAAATTCACCATGGAAATAGGAATCACCACCACTTTAAATTTTCTTGACCTCACATTATCAGTTATAAACAATAAAAGAGATTTTAAAATTTACCGTAAACCCACTTATACAGACATAACCATCCATAACACCTCAAATCATCCAACCTCCCACAAACATTCCGCTTTCCACTCGATGATTCACCGGTTGGTTACGGTCCCGTTATCAAATGCTAATTTTTCACTACAACTATTTATAATTAAACAAATCGCAATAAATAACGGTTATCATGAAAACTTAGTCATTAACATACTAAATAAAAAACTAAAAAAATGTCATCAAATAAGTTTTTATTCAACAGTACCCCCCCTAATAATAATATAATAAATAATAATAATCAACCGTACCAATGGCGTAGAATCTTATATATCAATAACTTTTTCCAACAAAGCATTAAAAACCTTCCGTCAGAGATTAAACCAGCATTTTACACAGACAATAGTTTAGGTAAATTTTTCGAAATTTTAAAAATCTTTAAATTTCGAACGCATTTTAATGTAGGTATGCTAATACGTTAAAATTCTTAATGGTAAGGATAAAGAAGACTGTTTAGGCCACTCAGGTATTTATTCACTTCAATGTAATGATTGCCCGGCGTTCTATGTAGGCAAAACGTCGCGTAATGTTAATATCCGTGTAAAAGAACACTTAAGATGTCTAAATATTCATGGGTTCTCCGAATTTGCTAACCATCTCTTAGAAACAGACCACTCATTCGATAAAAATACAGGCACTAGTTTACTGCATAAAAATGTAACCGGCATTCGACTAGATAACTTAGAAGCATTAGAAATAAGGAAAGCCAAAAACACTAATAGTAGACTCATAAATAATCAAATAAATTTAAATAAAAGTCCAATCCTTAAATTATTCCCAATAAACAAAGTACATACCCTTCCCGGTCAGCAGGTACCTGCTGATCTCCCACCCTTGGCCCTTCACTAGCCTGTTTGTATCAATCTATAACATATGTGCATCTTAGTTCATAGTTTAGTTGTATACTGCCCTGAAGAAGCTACGGTAGTAGCGAAACCCGGTCGGCTAAAGTATAAATAAAAGTGATGTAAATAAAGTTATTGTTTTATTTTTTAAATTATAATGTCACATCACCAAGTTACCGCTTCAGATGAACATATATTAAAAATATGTATTCGTATAGATCAGCAAATGCCGATTCTGAATATATAACTTTTATTGTATATAATTATACGTAGATTTTATAAATCGTTATATAAAAGTGAACTAAAAACCGTACCATCAAAACACCATGCTCTGTTGGTACCACTGCTTCTGACGTCACATGTGCCATTTTTGAGCCCAACTTATCTAGATAAGTTTTTTCTGCTCTTAATATTGCTTACGGCTTATAGTTTCGCTGTTTACAGTGTTCATTTTGCCTGTAAAATCATTATGTTTGTTTATTGCGACTACTTGAGAGTTTTTGCTTGAAAATTCATACCAATTTTAACGAATTTGTCTACGTAATAATCGACATGGAACAACACAATGCCATTGGCACTTATGATTATTTCTTCAGTTATTCTGGAAGCGGAGGATTTCTAATGATACCTCAAACCTATTATTTCTTACAATGCATAATATATTTATTTTTATTTCAAGCCATTACGTCAATGTTTCAAAACTATTCAATTTATTCAACCTATAACCACAAATTAATACCTGTCTACTGCTGTCACGGAAGTGAAGTCAAGTCTGCAAATGCGCATGTGTCAGTTTTCTGCGGACTGCGCGTGCGCAGAAAACAGATAAAGGCTATTAACGCAAGCGATTCTTTTTTGCCTTTCATACATAATTCAAAGCATTAAAGGTTAAAATCGCAACCAAAAAATTCTAGCCAAATGATAACAAAGTTCGATGGTTTAGGAATAGTTCTGTGTCACACCTATTCTTTTGTGATATTACCTAATATTGATACATTAGTCTGTCGGTATTATGTTATTCGTGGTGGGTGTCCATAAAGCTTTTTTCATATCATTTTTGCATTGACTGATTAATTCTTCTGCCATTTACTTTCGCATTATGAATTCTCCTGACACTCCTATTTTTTTATGCCAATATCGCACAAGAGTCCCAACTGTCCGAAGCCAATGGTACTATAACATCCCTTATTGGGGTATGTTGTAAGGGTAAAAGGTATGAGGAGGGGGAGGAGGAAGGTGGAGAAGTAGCGGGCTATTCAGATCTAAGCACTAAATACGGCTAAAGCCATTTCAAGCATCTTTCACATTGGAACGCATCATAAATATACTATATATATTATTTTTAATGAATTAATTGTAAAACGACGCAGATTAATTAAATTAAATTTACATGCGCACGCTGAGATTTGAACCCACTACCTTCGGATTTGTAGTCGAGATTAAAAAAAAAAAATTTTTCGAACTTCCGTTTTTGTCGATTTTGAATCCCGAATGACTAATTTTTCCGGATAAATCATTTAATACTTTTTGAAGAAGACAAAATTTGCGTACAATTTGAAATTTGAAATTTGCGTAGACCTAGTGGTGTCTGGGACATAACGGTTTAAAATTTCATAATATTTTGTCATTTCTAGCTATTTTTATACTTTTTTTTCATTGTTGCCACCGAATTTTTATTGAAATATCGGCGATACCAAAGATTTATTAATATTGGTTTTTTTTTACAGTCACTCCACACAGGAGACCCTGAGGGAAATAATTTCCCTCAAGGCCTATATCATCTTTAGGGATGCTGCGTGGAGGGTCTTTTAGAGAATAGGAAGGAGTGAACTTGGGTCTTGAAGAGACCCATGTTATAGGATGGAGGAAACACAGAGGCCGGCAGATCATTCCACAGCCGAGCTGTTGAACACAAGAACAAATCGTAGAAGCGACTCGTTCTCATGTGACAAATGTCAACCGTTTGCAAATGTTGGACGCGCGTTTGGCGTGTTTCCCGACTATGCACCGGTGCCGAAGGGATCAATGACGCTAGTTCCCCGGAGCATCTTCCATTAAAATACCGGTAGAACAAGGACAGAATTCCCACCTGACGTCTGTGCTCCAAAGATTGCAACCCGTTTGTTAAGATAGGCGAATCTATCAAACGGACTGCCCGTTTCTACACACAGTCAAGGGTTTTTTTCAGATATTTTGGGGCTCCCAACTGTGGCTGCCAAATTCTACAATGGGGCGCACTTGCGATTTGTACAGGGTCACCAGTTGTGTACTATTAAAGTATCTGCGGGCAATACACAATTCACATTGTACAATTCGCCCAGCTTCCGAGAGGCTAACTTTACTCTGGCTTCAATGGAACCCCCATACCCGAACTGGTCACTTAAGGTTACACCAAGCACATCAATGGAGGGCTTGTTGGGAAGATTGCTTCCATTAAAGGAGACTAGGTTGTCGTTTCGATTCCTTTTAGACGTAATCAGACATAATTGGGTCTTTGAAACATTAAATTCAACGAGGTTATTCTTACCCCAAGAGGAGACCCTCTCGAGGTAACTGTCCATTCTCTGCTTTAAAGCCCTCCAAGCTGTTGGAGTTTGTGTGCCCTTTGGGGGCTTGTCAAACAAAAAGCTAACCTAACTGATTAAATGGGTGAAAGCCATACTATTAAAAAAAAAAAACTATAACTGTTGTTCAATATAAAAAAAACTATTATAAATGAAGGAAATTGGAATATTCATGAGCTTGTTAAAACAGGCTTCCTTCGGTGGGTTCATACTATCTCTAGGAATAACGCAAACAGGTAAGAACTAAAACTCGCTTTATGTATTACGATAAGTAGTTTATTCTTCCAGACGGAGCATCCAAGGGGTTAGTCTTAAATTAGAGTTAATCTTAACTATGTACAAAATATCATTAAAATTAGATAGTCAAGTACTTAATTCTACGTGAAAGTCTGTATTCTTAAAATTAATTTCACTGGGCGATGGGAGGATTACAACAAGAGTTCAGAAGCACTTCCCTGTTACGATGATTAAACAGAGTCCTCACGACTCTGTGGGTGGTCTCCGTAGGGCGGAGATCTGTAATTTCCTGGGCGGAAGTCTGCAGCAACTGCGGTCAGAGGGCCTGGGCAGCCTCTCCGAGGGGCAGAGATGGGAGCCGGGGTTCTCAACTCATCGACGACTGGCTCCTCCTGTTGCAGGTTGTCATCTGTCTGTAGGTATATAGTTCTCCGTTTCCCCGTTTGGCGGAAACGTTGCCCTGGTTCCCTGGCGCTAGTGTTGACCATTAACTAGTTTAATCGCTAGATGCCCCTGGTAGGCCTGTTCCGCAACTTAACATAATTATTATCAGAATTCCGGTCCCACGGTTCCCAAGGTCGTTCTGGTCCGAGTAAGGGTAGGTTTTATGACCCGTATTGTCTAGTGGGCCGCCAGTTTATTACTGTCCTCGAGTGAAAGTGTCCTTTGTCATGCCGAAGTTTTAAAATAAAGGTCAACTCTTTAAAGTTTGATGGTTTCCGGTCCATCAATAATGCACGCTGCTAGCCTATTGTGCAATTTATTCAAGACCTATCTAGTCAGAGGAAATTATTAGAAATTGAGGTGCGCATGTTTTAAAGTAAGTAGGTCTGTGAATTCGGCCGTGTGTGATGTACCAATGGGGTATATCAAGCTAACCAATTATCAATACGGATATTATAATAATGTTAATTCTCAATACTATTATTATTCTTCGAGTTTGGGTTTGTAAAAAGGTACATAATTTTATTATTTATGTTTAGTTATGGTTTACCATGAATAGAATATAAAATTATGTACAGTAAAGGTCATCCTGATTTTGATATTGGACATTCTAACCTCAAAACTGTTTAAGTTTGTACATTATTATTGATTAACCTTCCAGCGGGCGCGCTGAGTAATTTCCCATGAGCGAGCGCTTGTCGTAAATTTTATGTCATCAAGTTTTCTCTATGTAAATGGTGTTTTCTTTATATAAATGTTAGGGAATTGTTGTAAAGTTATGAAAAATGATAAATGAGAGTAGTTTAAAAAATATGTATTTGACTTTCTTAAACAAAACGAAATAACACTCTAAATATGTTACTATTTCAAAACAAAATATTTTATCGTCTTATTTATTAGTCAGAATCAATATTATCATCCTTACAATTGTTGCAAACCACCTCAACTACAGAATGTTTCTTGCATGTAAAGGACTGGCAACGGCAACACTTTTTTTATCAAAATTTTTCGATGCTTTGGAGCCTTTCCTGGACAGGCAAATTTGTATAAAATTTGAGGATATATGCCGCCAATATTCATTAGAGTGTAGAAAACTACACACGGCCATCTCTTTGTAATTCTAGAGACCGAGTAAGCGGCACACATTTTGTCAACTGTATCCACTCCACCTTTGGTTTCGTTGTAGTCCAATATAACTTGAGGCCTTCTGGTGACAGGATCCATTTCGTTGTCGTCATGTAGTGTTGAGAGTAATATTACAGATTTATTTTTCCGAGGTAGATGATAGGAAAGCATCATTTTTTCCTTTTGGAAACCAAAAAGAGTGGATCCATTAGCTCTGCTTTTGTCCGGCAAGAATTATTTTTTATTGTGCCCTGATAGCACTTTATTCAGCTTTTTGCTTGATTTCTATTTCTGAAAACTCGCTGTCACTCGAGGGAAAGTAAGTCTCATCATCTTGTAGTCTCATCAACTTTATAATGGAACACGTCTAAAATAAAAATAAAATACATTTAGCTATAAAAGAAATAAATAGAAAAAAGTACTTTATTTAATATACTTACACTTATGCTCAACGGAAATTTCCAAATATCAATGAATAACAAAAACTTCTAAGCACACCGGGTACGTCTGTAGTTTAGAGAGACACTGACCCTCGAATAGCTTGGAGCTCGATGATTGAGACTAAGTGGTGAAAGTGGGGGAAGCATAAGGAGCATTTGTCGTAAATTTTATGACAGCGCGCCCGCTGAAAGGTTAAAAAAAATTGGACTGGAGTTCCTTATTCAAAAATGTAGGAAAATCTAAAAAAATAAAGTGCTAACAATCGACCGCTTGGAATAACAAGGTTCCATCTGACACTGACCCTATTCTGAGATAACGGGCTTCAAAAATTTAAATGACTATTTCAATACGTATTTAATTTTATATTGTTTTGAGTATGCAAATACGGTTGGTTGTAGGTACTTAACTGATTTTAAGCATTATCAAGGATCATTATTAATTAGAAATACGATATCTGGGAAAGTAATTATATTAGCTGGAACCTTGTTACGCAATTGAGTTCACTTATGTATTCTTATGGAAATGAAGTTTTCGGCGTACTTCTATCTTATGAAATTGTGTTAAAATTCACACTGTTACGAAATTTAGGAATGCAATCAAACAATAAATAAAAGAGATCAATAATTGTTTATTCTGAGAGGTGTAGTGATTAATAAACAGCAAAAATAATTATTATTAATTATTACAATTATTAACCAAGTATGTTCAATAAAAAAACAGCAAAAACGATAAGCAAAAGTTCCTTAATATGATATAAGGAATGATTATAATAATAGAAGATTTATTTAACAATAAAAATCAAAAATAATAATATGTACCTAAGTAATTATGGTTATTAAAATAAAACAAACAAACACGATTGGTAATATTTTCGGTCTTCCAGAGGTATGGAGATTAACATATTTTTTATAT